>JAAGKR010001563.1:83088-120847 GCA_011419295.1 Clarias macrocephalus | reverse complement strand
AAATTATATAATAAAAAAATAAAAATTATATATATAAATTTTTTTTTTTTTTTTTTTTTTTTTACATCTATAGATTGTTTGCAGTGCAAATGGTCAAATCTGTTCAATTTGTTTTCCCACTGAAGGAAATCACACTGTGGAGGAAAGGAGACATCGTAAAGAGGAGTATGTCCCAACAGGCCACCATCGCAGCTCAGAGATTTGAGGGATCAAGACCTGCAACTGCTTCAACGCAAGCGAAAATGGACAGCAGTTAAATGAAATGTTTTGTTTATATATAGAATAAAGTCCGGTATGTAGATCCTACGGGATCAGCAGCACAGGGGTTCAGGATTTATTGGAAAGAAAATCATTTACAAACATTATCCAGGTGCATCGGTTTTAACCATGTTAAAGTTTTTCTTCCAAACTTGTTGATTATGAATAAGAAGGTGCTATAGGTTCCTATTCAATATATTGCTTTTTAACTATCATTCAGAAACATTCCCTTTATCTTTATGATCAAATGAATACAAATTATTTTAATGTTGTTTGTGTCCTGGTACATGAGCCTCAAGTAAACACTGGGAGATTTGTATTTTGCATTGGTGTCAAAGGTTGATTTATTTGCAATAATTTTATTAATAGGAGTTTTATACACAGTATTGTGATATTGACATTTAGCAGATACCAAAATATATTATATACATACACATACAGTATATGTAGTGTGTGTTTTTTGTGTATATATTTTGGCATCTGCCAAATGTCTGTCTCTCTCTCTCTCTATATATATATAGAGAGAGAGAGAGACATAGTGAGTGTGTATGTGTGTGTATATATATATACACACACACACACACTTTAGATCAATCAACATACAGACAAATGTAGGAAATTAGTTACTAAGTTTTACTGAGCATTCTGCAGGACCACACGCTGTTCTTCAGAGGACTTTAGAAACAGTTTACTTTTTGCATCAAGAAGCTTTCTTTTTTTTGTCTGAAAAGTGGTCGCTTATATGTGCTGCTATCTGTTCTGGCATAGAAATATTTTATTTTGTGAATGAGAAAAAAAAAAAAAACTTAAGTCAATAAAGTCCCAAAAGTAAAATAAAAAAACATAACTTTGTACTAAAAGCACAGGATGCCTAAGACTTAAGACTCCACAGTACGGCACATCATTTTGTTACCTGACAAGGAGACAGGCTTATAGAAATCTGTTTATTTTCCTCTAATGAACCGGTTTAATGCATGAAGTTCAAAACTTTTCTAATTTTCTAACCCTGATATTCACACATATTGAGGATAGTTAAGCTAATGATAACACACAGCTGGGTTATTAAGATCACAGCTACATGCAAGACAAACCTTATTGGGGAATATATTTTTAATTGGTTAATATCATAAAACACCCATTAACGATTACTCATTAACACCTCTACTCCCTACTTCTGAGATAACCTGTGCTACATCCATGCATCTGTACATTCTGGATGTGTGTTTTGGGCCACATTAGGGTAATATGGGTCACAGTTCTGATGGCTGAGCCCTTCTTTCTGCATCTTGCCATTTCCATAGCAATTCCTATGTTGGGCAATCTTATGTTCTGTGATAAAATAAAGCACAAAAAAGTGGTTTACACAGTGCTTACACATTCTGTCCTTATAATGGGTCTGTGTCTTCCAAACTTAAGACAAAGTCAAATTCCTCTGAAAAGAAAAGACAACACCAAAAATCAGGATGTGAGACACTGCAACCATTATTACCAAAGCAGAAATCTAAAAATTATATTTATTTAAACAAGTATTTGGGCAGTTTTTGTTATTTAACACACTTCCAGTATATTACTACAAATATACATATTATAATATAATGTGTGTATGAGTACTGTATATGTGTGGACTTAAAATGTACACACACACAATGTCTTTGTAAAAAAAATTATTCATAAGAATAAACTTGCCAATTTTACCCCTATTGTGACATCATATACCAAGAGACCCTCCTCCAGTTAAATACTCAGCTCAACTCCACCCAGTTCTCATCAGCCCTGCTATTCTCTGAGAATTAATCACAGGAACCCTTGGTGGAACTGAAGGGGATTTGTGAAGAGGAATGGACGACAATTGAAACCATGGTCCTGGCAAAAATGAACTACTTCTTACCACAGATGTCTCGAAGTTTCGGAACAAATTACTGATGTAGTCTTTCTTTCTTAACGCCATGCCAGCTTCTATGGCTATATTCATGGCGAGAGTCAGTTTTTGTTATTCAATATTAAAACTAGATACGACATTTAAAGTAAATTTTTTCTAAGAACTTTAAAACAAAATTTAGATTTACTTATAGTGCCTGCAGCAGAGTTGGAGGTTCGAATTTGCATGTTTTTCCCTTGGTGCTTGGTTGGTTTCCTCCCACAGTCTGAATGCATGTGGTGTTGCCAAACTACCTCTAGTATGCATGTGTGGGTGTGTGCTTGTGGCTTGCAGTAGGCTGGCACCTCATCCAGGTGGTATCATATCCCACCATCATATCCCCTGCAGCCCCCCGCCCCCATCCACGGATGGATGCAACCAATGCATTGGTTGATGTGCATAAATACACACATATTGTTTTGTTAACATCTTTAGTCAAAACAAAAGACATCACGTGTGTAAATTTAAAGTGCACTGGATATACAGTAAACAGATATTGCAGCATATTTATCCTTTCTGCACACCAAGTTGAAATACCTGAAAGACTTCACATGCATGAAGAATGTGTGTGTGTTTGAGTGACCTGTGGTTAAGGGCTGTACTGAAAGCCGAGCTCTGGTGAACAGGGCCATGGTACTGAGCGCTCCTCCACTGGCCTTGTGCTCCAAGTGATATTTCTTCAGCTCGGACAGTGGAATGAAGCGCTTGGTCATCCTCTCAAACTGGACATCCACCTACAGTAAACACAAATGTCAATCACATTGTCCATGTGTAAAGATAGGAGTTGCATGTGGAAATGTGTTGTATTCTCATTTCTGATTGGTGTTAATTAACTTATTAGTAATAACGTGCTCAATGTGCACATTTTTATGGGATCACCTTATATATGGGTTTGTATTGCAGATATAAATAGATATTTTTAAGTGTGTTAACCTTTTTGAAAGAAGCCTCCAGTTTCAGCCCTTTAGACCAATCAGCTGAAAATGTTTTATCTTACATCGCGAAAAAGAGAGAGACAATGACTGAAGAGCTAATGTTGGTTAATAGATGCTACAGAAACGAACCTGTTTTTTGTTGTTCTGCAGATTTAAAAACGCACCTATAAATGGAGAAACAGTCTTATAAAATGTCTTGTTCTTTAATAAATAAAAAATGTAAATGTTGACAAGGTGTTATAGAAGGAATAAAAATGTGATGCTGTTGGATAATAATGAACCTCATTACCCTGAACTTGCCCTGCTTGTCTGACTACCCTGTTTGTCGTTTCTCTAATAGCATGTCTCAACCTGATTTATTACTCAAAGGGAATTTCAGAATAAATTTTTTAGGTAAATGTGCTCGAAGGTGCTGTTCAAATAACCTGCCTGATCACTCAAGACAAGAAGGAAAAAACAGCGAGAAGGAGAACAATTTGTATAGTCCCTTCTCCAACTCAATTCCTGGGCCATGTTTTTGGCAAAGTCTCAATTCCTTTCTTCTGATTGGCTAGAAAAATGCACTTCCACAAATGGGTGTGCGGGTATCAGTAGCGCCCATGCAATTATAGCTACAAATAGTGTACCTATACACCGAGCTCCCTAACCTGCACTTAATCTACAGCAAGCAATGATGGACCACAAAAATGGACTGTTCTGTCTGCTGTGGTCAAGAAAGTGCTTGTGCTCCCAGAAGGCCAACACAGAGATTCTTCCCGCAGACTATTCGGGGCTCACCCGGAACACCATGCAGAGCTAAACTGATCAGACTTTTTTTGATCAGTGTAGGATTTTGTTTCCGTCACACATCACTCGCCACATTGCACATTTGCACGCAGCTCATATGTTGCACATTTCTTGTTCTTCTTTTATACATAAAATGAGGACTAACTTACACTTTAGAGCACGGACAATAACAGTGCTGTTATCACATATATTATTTCATACTTCATGTTTTACTCATACTGTACTGCTGCTGTAATACCCACACACTCTTTACCCTTTCATAGTTTTATATTCTTTATATATTTTTAACTATATAAATATAGTTGCAAGCAACGATGACGGGCCCAAGCACTCTGTGCCATCGCTATCCCGGGCGCACCGCACAACCTGTGTGTTATTCGAGTGTGTCAAGACCTCAAAAAGCCATCGCCACCCGGTTGCACCACACAACGTGCACCCGTCACACACTATATATGGCTGATGCCAGTTTGAGCCCAAAATATTTGTTGAGTGCATTAGTGTGTGTGTGTGTGTGTGTGTGTGTGAGGTTTAGTGTGTATGAGAGTGAAGAACAGAGGTGTGTGACGTGTGGATGTGTCAGTCTGTGTGTGACGAGTAAATGTGCTTGTGCATGTTTGAGTGTGGTGTGTGAGTCTGTGTGTTAACATTAGTGATTTGTGTGTAAGTGTGTGTATAATGTGTGTGTGAGACATGTGACTTGTTAGTGTATGTGGGTGTGTATGCTTCTGCGTGCAGGCGTGTGAGACAGAGATGTAAGTGCTAAAATTGTATGAGTATGAGTGTGTTTGTGAGAGTGTTAACATTGTAATATACAGTAAGTGTGTTTGTACGTGTGTGCGCGCGCGCGCATGTGAGTGTTAACATTTGTAATGTGTGTATGTATGTGTGCATGTGTGTGATGTCGGAGTGTGTTTGTGTGCGCGCGTGTGAAATGGGTGTGTTAACATTTGTGATGCGCATGTATGTTCAATAGGCCGCAGATGCTGGAAAGTAAGCGTCACACTATGATGTTCCTGAATGTGCTGTCACTGAATATAATGTCACTGGATTTAATGCTACGTAGAATGTTATTAATCATTTTTCAGTGTACATCTAAGGCATTATCATGGCTGACCCGTTTGCGATATCAAAATTCCCTCCGCAATTTTGCTTCCTCAGTGTCTTTAGATCACATCGGCCCGGTTTGGTGATGATTGTATAATTTCCTTAGGAGGAGTCTATCAAAATCCATCGGGTGTGTTTTTGTTCTTTTCTCCTGTTGAGTTGAGCCCAGGACTTTTTGATATCTCAAACGGGTCAGCCATGATAATATCTCAAACCTACACCGAAAATGAATTAATAACTTTCTGTGTGGCATTATATTCAGTGACACCTTTAGTGTCATCATGTTCAGTGACATCACAATGAAGAGAATAATCCTTAGGAAAACAAGAGGGTTCTGCGCACCTATAGTGTGTGGATGAGTTTTTCATTGCAAATGTTTACACTCACGCGCACACACACATCACACACATGCACAAATACATACACCCACATTACAAATGCTTACACTCACGAACGCACACAGACAAACACATCTTAAACACATGCACACACACATTACAAATTTTAACACTCATGCACACACACCTCTCTCACGACACACACCCGCGCATACACACGAAACTCGGCACACATTTAGAGCTCATTGAGCTGAACAACTTTCGCGCTGCATGTCCTGGGCTCAACTCAACAGAAGGGCGGTTATTTTGGGTCGTTCGCAAAAACGCACCCGATGGATTTTGATATATATATATATATATATCTCTAATATATATATCTATGTCTATGTTATCACACAGACTCACACACCACACACACCACACACTAACGCACTCAACAAATATTTAGGGCCCAAACTGACATAAGCCCTGTAGTGTGTGGCGTGTGCAGATTGTGTTGTGCAACCGGGTGGCGATGGCGCAGGGTGCTTGGGCCCGTCATCGCTGCTTGCAACTATATTTTATATATTTCTATTTGAATTTTATTGTAATTTTTTTGGGGGGGTGTTGTTGGTTTTTCGGCTGCAAGGGGTCGCCACAGCGAACCATCCGGTCCACACACAAGCTTGGCACAGGTTTTACGCCAAATGCCCTTCCTGACACAACTCTCCCATTTAAATATCTCATTTTATTGTAATTTTGTAAATTATGTAAATTTAGTACATTTTGATATGTTTTTTTTAATGGAAACTAAAATCATTCTACTCTATCCTATTGTTATGAAGGATTATAATACGGCACCTTCACTTAAAATTCTGTGCCTTCTTCATGAATACAGTAAAACATATTTCATTCAACTGATCTGCATCCACATCATGAGAGCCTACCATACTCCACTTGGGGTTCTCGGGTTTGCTGGATGGATCAAAGTGCACGTCTTTCTTGTCAAACTGTGTATGGTCAACGTACGCTTCCTTTACAATCTGGAACAACAACGACACTTGGTTTGTCTTTACAAGACCGATCAAGGTGCAAGTTAGATCTGAGGTTTCCATTCTGGTCCTGGAAAACTCAATGACCTGCACATGTTAGTGTTTTCTCAGCAAAACCAAACCAGATTTAACTAATCAGCGAATCAACACTCTTTTCTGAATGGGAGTAGGAGTGATAGAGCAAGGAAAACACTAAAATGAGCAGGGCAGGGTTTTTTTTTTCCAGGACCAAGTTTAAGAACCACGGAACTAGTCTGTATCTTCTGAATTGACACACTCACCTTTATAATACCTGCAATTCCTGGCTCTTTACAGTTGCTGTGGTAAAAGAAAGCCTGCTGACCCACCTTCATTTCCCTCATGAAGTTACGAGCCTGAAAGTCAACAACACAGTCATGCTTTATTGAACGCACATCACTTCATAACGAAGTAGTCTTCTCTCTAGTAATCCCTCTGTCCATCACAAGGCTTTTATTGATGCTCTAATACCATTTTTTGACAAACGCTCAATGACTTTCCTTCACGGTGTGCCTAGAGGAATGACCTAATGGGGCTTTTAATTAGATAAGCGATCAAGGCTTCATAAGATAATCTTTACAAATTTGAATAAAAATTAGGAACAATGCTGTTGTTCTTTTGCCTGTTACAGAGGATCCTATCCACATATTTTGACTTTGGCACCAGTTTTCCAACAGATGCCCTTCCACTAAGGGTGCCCTGCAAACTCAGTGAAAGAAAATGACAGAATGAGATCATGCTTAACCCCTCGCTACATAATCATTGTGAAACGTGCCCATACTGATTCACACAGTCTCCTCTTAACAGTTGTTCTAAAGATGTGTCTGCTGCTAGAACTCTGTGTGGCATTGACCTGCTCTCTGATCTGAGCTGCTGTTAACCTGTTGGATTTCTGAGGCTGGTGACTCAGATGAACTTATCCTCCTTTCCTGGGGCGGTCCGCATGTGAGCCAGTTTCTTTGTAGCGCTTGATGGTTTTTGTGACGGCACTTGGGGACACTTTCAAAGTTTTCCCAATTTTTCGGACTGACTGACCTTCATTTCTTAAAGTAATGATGGCCACTCGTTTTTCTTTACTTAGCTGCTTTTTTCTTGCCATAATACAAATACAAACTCTTTGAATGATGAGGTGTGTCCAAACTTTTGGTCTGTACTGTACATTACAGAAACTTGGCTGAGAGTTATTGCAACATCACCTGTACTGCCAAGACGCCGCTCCAAGCCATTTCCACCTATTTGGACCATTAAAGGAGTTCCTGTGAGGCCAGCATTTCATACATCAAGCTTCCTTCTGATCATGGCTATAGTGTAGTGAGAAAACTTTTTACCTTGACAGGCCCTACTGAAAAGCTGGGATAAGTGTATTAGTGGAACATGGGATTTTATAGAGCCTATCCCAGGAAACTTAGGGGTTCCTAAGGCGGGGTACACCCTGGACAATCTATCGCAGGGCACACTCACTCACACTCACTCACACTCACTCACACTCACTCACACACACTCACACACACTCACACACACTCACACACACTCACACACACTCACACACACTCACTCACACTCACTCACTCTCACACACACACTCACTCTCACACACACACTCACTCTCACACACACACTCACTCTCACACACACACTCACTCTCACACACACTCACTCTCACACACACTCACTCTCACACACACTCACTCTCACACACACACTCACTACAAGCAATTTGAGAACGCCAATTGACCTGACCTGCATGTCTTTGGACTGTGGGAGGAAATCAGAGGAGAACAGGGGGAACATGTAAACGCCACGCACACAGACCCGAGGTGGGAATCAAACCCTCGACCCTGGAGGTGGCAATGACCACAATGCTGCTTCATGATGTTAAACTTACATAAAAACAATGAAAATGACTGCGTTATTTCAGAATATTTAAGATGGTTTAAGTTGACTGAGCACTGAGCTACACTTTAGATTATGAGCGACATCTCATCTCATCTCATTTGATTTCATCTCATCTTCTTTACCTGATAATTCCGCACTCCGTCCCAGCAGCCTGTTTGATTGGGAAGGGCTTTCAGGTCCTCAATTCCAAACTGCAAACATTCCATTAATTTAGGAAGATGTAACATTACAATACTTAGAAGCTCAATGGATGAAGATGATCAGAAATCAGGATCCTCCTCATGTTTTACCTTCACATCCACTCCATTCTCCATCCTGCTCTCAGGTTCAGACTTCATCAGCCAGTGTGTGTGTGTGAGCTTCTCTGAAGCTGAACTCTTTTTCACAGATGCTACTCTCTTACTTTTACGCCCTCCCTCACCATCAGAGGCATCATGGAGCGCTTGACCTGCATGATCACACCATTGCAGTCAACATTATAAACATTAAATAACCAACACCCTGCTACGTACTTGGCTCATGAACTCACATGCAGCAGCCCGAGATCTTTTCTTTGGCGCCATGTTTCACACAGGACTGCAAAAAGAATATATTAATACAACTTGACTTAAATCTTCTCCCCCAAGTCAACAGAAGTCACTTAAAGTACTGTAGCTATAAAATCAGCTTGCTAACGCGAGTTGCTTCTCAAATGCGCAGAATGCCTTTAGTTTTACATTTAATTGCTTTTAAGTATATTGCTTTTTTTCTGCAACACAAAAGGACAAATAACGTGTTACAAAATCACAAAATTTGTGCCCACTATAACAATACTTCAACACAATAACTGTTTTCTATAAAAATGTTTTAGAAACATAAAAATAAATGTGTTTTATGAACAACTATGGCGCATACTTGACGTTCCTAATGCACCATTTATTAGAGACAGAAACAAATAAACGACATTACCCATAACCACCTTGTGTCACCTTGGAATTGGGTTGCCAGATCCTAAATATTTAATTATTTTATCATCACCCCAATTTAATTATCTGAAATGTTTTTTTTTACAGCAAATATTAGTCAATTAATAAAATCCGTTAATTGTTATGAATAGAATAAAATTAATTCTCTTGTGAGACAGGGATATAAAATAAAATACAGGTTTTGCTCTTTATTTCCTACAACAAAGCAAACAGAACAAGACATTTTTTACTGAACATATTCCATTTTATGTCATATTAATGACACCGCTTATCCTGTACATGATAATGTGAGGCTCTGAGCCAATTCCAGGGGAGTCTGGGACAGAGTGCCAATCCATTACAGGGCACACAAGCAGCAATAGAAGGTAAGAAAAGAAACCCTCCACGCACAAGAACAAACTACAAACTCCACACACACACACACACACGAACAGACCTGCGTCGGGAATCGAACCCTCAACCCTGAAGGCAGATACTAACCACTACACCACAATGCTAACAAATTTTGGGATGAAAGTTCAAAATGGATTGTGGCTATGACAAGGGTATGCTAAGGAGACTTATTTAACCAATCACCCATCTAAGAGGTGATGAGAGTACAGCACTGATGGCAACAGTGTAATAGCTTAAGGTTTGAATAGCTTTAGGGAAAAATGTGATGGGTGATTGTAATGCTTTTTTTTTTTTGTTACTGACATGCACCAAACTTACAGGATTGAGACTCACTTTATTCCAACAATTGGAAAATTTCTAGAACTGGAGTTCTTGCACAAAATGAAACAGTTGTCAAAACAGTTCTAGAACTGCATACCTAGTTCCATTAATAGGTTCTGATTCTAGAATTGTTATATGAACTGTTTCCATTTGTGCATCTTAATGCACCTATTGAAAAATATGTCTATAAAAGTTTAATATTTTTCTTCAAGCATGTTCACCTCATAATTATTGTATTTAACCAGAATTCTAGACTGCATTTTTGGTGACTTGTAAGTGGTAATTTGTTCATTCATTCATCTTCTATACTGCTTATCCTGTGTACAGGGTCACAGGGAGTTGGGACCTGGAGTCTGCAGGAGACTTATGACACTAGGGGGGGTTCAACCTAGACAGGGTGCCAATGTATGGTAAGGCACACACACACACACACACACACACACACCCTACAGGCAATTTGGGAACACGAATTAACCTTAATCTTTTTTGGACTGTGGGAGAAAACCAGAGTACCTGGAAGAACCCTACTAGGCACAGTGGGAACATGTACAGTAAACTCCATGCACACAGGCCCGAGGCAGGAATCGAACCCAGGGGGTTCGAGGCAACAGTGCTAACCACTATGCCACTGTGCTGCCTGCTGTAATTTGTAATGTCACTTCTTTGCTTTGCACATTTTGATGAGTGAAGTGGAAGAAAACAATATATAGATTTAACGGTGTCTGTATATTTATCATTCCAAAGCAAAAACTGCAATAAACAAATTTAAGAGTAGAAGAGGGGTACTTTACACTGTTTATTTCAGTGTAGTTCAATAGACAATATGTTGTAGTTCTAAGTTGTGGGATTTTTTTGGTTGTTTTTGGTTGTACACAGGATCTGGGAGTTGAGACATGTCAACTGGACTTTTTCCTTCTTAGGTAGAAATGTTTCAAGTCTAGTGGACATGACTCAGCTCCCAGATAACCTCGCCTGGATGACTGAGAATCTTCACAGACGTATTATAAGCATAGGAATTATAATTTCAAGTTAAAATTTTGCTTCAAAGCCATTATCAACTAGCACCATGATCAGTGTTCAATTGTATTGTGTTATACTTTACAGTATACCGTAAACGATTTAGGGGTAAAGAGTGTTTTTAATGTCGGTATAGTGGATCGGATTAAGAAAGATTTTTCGTCTCGCTGCTTCTCATGCGTGAATCTGGCAACCCTGAGAGGTGAACCTGATCCTCTGAAGCAACATGGCGGCGTGTGTGTGGCGGCTTGTCAGGTCCTGTAACATTGACAGAAGTCGAGGATTAATATTTAACAGAGTGCAGAGAAGAGGAATTGCAGCCTGCATTGATCGTAAGTAAAACTCTCCGGATGTGAAGATGATTTGGGGTGATTGTGGTGCACTTTAACCGGAGTGCAGTGAGAGGCCCGTCAGTGAGTTTCAGCTTAGGACACATGGGACATTCTTGTTATTTACCTGGGATTGTGTGGAGGTGAGTAACTGACAATAAGGTTAGATAAGTAAGCATAGTATTTCTGCACATTTCCTTTTTAGGTATTGGCCTAGTGATTGTGACTTCTCTATAGCATGTTGTCACTCGCATCTTACTCTGCAGAGGTGTAACATGGTGCTCAGGGTTATTTGATGAATTAAACAGTTGAAATCTGCACATACTTCAGGCCGATATTTGTTGCGTTGGATGTATGTCACCCAGAAGCTGTGTGTAAATATAAACAGCTGTGGGTGGCCATAGTTACCATCGGTGTCCTACTATTTGGTAAATTATGTAGTACAAGAGAGCGGTTTGAACCCAAAAAAAAAAAATTTTATAAGTAACCATTATACATTTCTGCGCCTTTGCAAGCGCACTTTTAAAGCTGCATGTAACACGAAAGCGTATACAAAAATGTAGAGAAAATGAGAAAGAAAAGTCGTGTGTTGTTGTATCTGTTTCCGGGTACGTAACCAGACACGCCTCCCTGCCTCAACCAATCAGCGTTCAGGACAGAACTGACTATACACGTGACGCACTGTTTTTTTTTTTTGCGCACTAGTACAAACAAGGTTAAACAGGTTTATGCTAGTTAATTAATGTTATACGGCTAATCCATTTATAAATGTGAAAACAATTTAATAAAAGTGAAAATAAAGAAAAAATACACTTTCCACTTGACACCCAGTGCTTAATTTTTTGTGGAACATGTGTAAGAAGAAACATAACTCCCCTCCTAAAAAGCTTGAGTCAGTTTGACCTGAAAGTCATAAATAGTTGATAAGAGTACATGAAAACAGACAGGTCATGGTAAATACAGGAGCCCAACAGTAGCAGTTTGGTGGTGCTGGGGTTTGACCCTGTGACCTTCTGATCAGTAGTCCAAGGTATTAAGCACTGCAATGTTAGCTTGCAGTATGGGGAAATATGCATTAAAGGGGTAACTTGGCCATTCAGTACATTAAGGTATTCGGGAGTTTCCAGAGGCTTGTTCAGTGGCAGTGTTCTACCTCATGGTGTTTACAATAATTCAAGCTCCATCACACAACCCTGTCGATGATAATTTACATTTGTTCCCCCCTTCTATAAAACAGCTGTTGCACAACAAATTGCAATCTTTTATTTGTCAAAAAAAGATACACCATACTTTGTTTGCAGCTACACATACATGAAATAACTATCACTTATGTTATGAATTATATTTTCAACTCCTTAATGAATATTTGTTCTGATGCTTACCTTGTGGGCAGGGCTGGGCTTGCATGACATTATCCACTGTATAAATGATATATACTGCTGTATTCTCTCATTCCTACATTCTAATATAATGCAAAGCTATTTTATTTAAACTGTTTTCTATAACTAAAATAAATCTAAAAATTATTTGTCTTTTCTAGCTTCAGTAGGTCTCACAGATGAACAAAAAGAATTCCAGAAAGTGGCGTTCGATTTTGCTGCCAACGAAATGGCCCCCCATATGGCACAATGGGACGAGAAAGTAAGAGCCTTTTTTTATTTTTTTAATTATTTTTTTTTACAAAGAGTCACACACACACACACATATACTGTATATACAGTGTGTGTCATAAAACCGATGTCATAACATGAATCTTTTTCTGAAGGAAATCTTTCCTGTGGAGACCATGAGAAAAGCAGCCCAGCTTGGGTTTGGAGGAATTTACGTAAAGCCAGATGTTGGGGGCTCAGGATTGTCTCGGCTTGACACGTCCATCATCTTTGAAGCTTTGTCTACTGGCTGCGCGAGCACCACAGCTTATATCAGCATTCACAAGTCAGTATGAACATTAAAAGTTATTTTTTAGTGCTTACTATTTAATGCTACAGATTACTCCCATAAACAGTCCAAAGGGAACTTTAGGGCCGTGACTCAAATGGACACCACTGGTGTCCTTACAAGCTATTTAGTAGAGCAATATGCAGTTTGCAGCACATGTAATTGAGACTCTGAGAATATACAGTAAAGTCTTGATCCCGCCCTCATTTCTTCATATTTTGCTTACAAAGAACCAGACTTTCTTGTATTTTTACAGTAGTCTTAAAGAATAGTTCTCCTGTCTTCCTGGAGGACATTTTTGGCTCTCAGTTTCTATCCATTTCCTGTACCTGAGCAGTTTTAGAGAAACGTTTTTGTTTATTAAGCCACATAGTGACTTAATTTAAGGCATGATCCAGTGAGAATCAGGTGCAGATAATGACAGATGATCAGGCCGGTGATTAGTATGATTGATTGAGTGGTTGGAACAGACGAGATGGGAGGCTGTTACATAAACAACCAATTGTTAAATGTTATCTTTAGGTATTTTGTTAGCAGTAAAAAAAAAAACTTTCATATTTCTTTAATTTAATGTATTAAATGTTATTACATTTTGTATGAGGGAATGAGGGTTGGATCAAGGTTTTTTACACAGTACTGTAATTATATGCTGCATTCCCTCATTATTGCAAAAATCTTCAGAGAATAAATAATTTTATTCTAAACATTGACCATGTGTATTGGCTGTTCCTTATTTGTATAAGCTGAATGCAGGGTTGCTGTGTGTGTGTTGCAGCATGTGCGCCTGGATGATTGACACATTTGGTAATAATAAGCAGAGAGAGAAGTACTGTCCTGATCTGTGCACCATGGAGAAGTTTGCTTCATACTGTCTGACTGAGCCTGGTATGACCCAGAAGTGATTATCTATATTTATACTTAAAATAAAAATAAATAAAAACCCATATACTGTATGCATGTGCAGTGATAAGTGAATCTGAATTGATTAAAGATAATAATATCCCCAAAATGATAATTTGTATTTTTGCAGCTTTAATTGAATTCCTGATGGTTAAAAGTGATCATCTCGACCATTACATTTTAAAAAGATATCTGGTTGTTAAATTCCTTCAAATGCATCACTCATCTTATGTAAAAATGGAAAGATGAAGCTAAACACTATGATACAGCCGTAACTATGACTTTTCTTTTTAATGAGTGGAAATTACCTTGGACTAATCTGTTAATGCAATTTTTATACTAAAGTGATTTAAACTATGAAAAGAATTTCCTGTCTCTCTTTAAAGGAAGTGGAAGTGACGCAGCGTCGCTGTTAACCAGTGCAAAGCTACAAGGAGACCATTACGTTCTGAACGGCTCCAAGGTACTGAGCCCAGCCTCACAAGGTCATCATGAACAATAATGGTGGGAGTGTTTTTTTAAAGCTGTTCATACATATGTGTGTTTATGTCAGGCCTTCATCAGTGGTGGAGGAGATACCGATGTGTATGTAGTGATGTGTCGTACTGGTGGGAAGGGCCCCAAAGGCATCTCCTGTCTGGTTGTGGAGAAGGGAACTCCGGGACTCAGTTTTGGTAAAAAGGAGAAGAAGGTAAGACGTATTCCTCTGTATTGAAATTCCTCCTATATTGTCTTGTTGAATTCCTGGGGATTTAAGGGGTTTTATTGATCATGTCATCTAATGTTCTTGTACTCCTGTCATTCTTGTCCTTTCTAAAATGGACGTTATTTGAGTCCACTGATGGAATAGTGCTTTTTCCTTCGCTAGGAGTTGGCAGTGTTGGCCCACTATGAATGCTACACAGCTGAGCCACTAGAGGGCAGTAATATGACACTCAAACCAGCTACTTGTGTTCTTTAGGTCGGTTGGAACTCACAACCCACGAGAGCCGTAATCTTTGAAGACTGTGCGGTTCCGGTGACTAATCGGTTAGGAGCGGAGGGACAGGGCTTCAACATCGCCATGCTTGGACTCAATGGGGGCAGAATTAATATTGGTGAGATATGGTGTAGTGGTAGCACTGTCGCCTTGCATCTCCAGATTCCGGGTTCGATTCCTGGCCAGGCTCGATTCACGTCTCTGTGTGTATGGAGTTTGCATGTTCTCCCTGTGCTTGGTGGGTTTCCTCTGGGTATTCCGGTTTCCTCCCACAGTCCAAAGACATAGATTAGGCTGATTGGCATTCCCAAATTGCCCGTAGTGTGTGAGTGAATGTATGTGGGTGTGACCTGCGATGGAGTGACTGAGAGTTAGTGAGAACCGAAAACAAGCTGTTAAACTATTTTGCTCATCACTGATTTATGATTACATCTGTATGGCTTTTGGGAATTTACAGATGCTTGTAAAATCTATTTACATTCATGGTATCACTTTAATCTTCAATTATTTATAGATACGTGCTAATGTCCTATATGAGTTTCATTCAAGCCAAACTGGGACATTTGATCTATGCACATTGTTAACAAAGTAGGGTTATGAATGCAGCAACTGCTTTTATATCTCTATATAATCCCCTGCTGCACTAATGCATTTATCCCAGCATTTCACTAGTGCTTGGATACCATCAAGGTACACTGGCTTGCCAGGAACTCCTTTAATAGTCCAAACTTGTGGAAATGGTTGTACAGTGGATGTGGCAATAATTCCTAGCCGAGTTCCTGTAATG
Organism: Clarias macrocephalus; assembly: GCA_011419295.1. NCBI lineage: Eukaryota > Metazoa > Chordata > Actinopteri > Siluriformes > Clariidae > Clarias > Clarias macrocephalus. The sequence goes on along the minus strand of JAAGKR010001563.1, from coordinate 104,934 downwards.
TGCAAGTTGTGAATTGCTCACACAGACAGATGAATCTCTTCTGCAAGTTGGGGGCAAGTTATCCCTCCATTTTGCTCTCACTAAACGTTCATGGGAACGAATGCAGTGTGTTCTGAGCCCCCTCCATCAGGATCGTCATTCATGGACATACTGCATGGTCTTCTTTTAAATGTTTGCACTATTTAAATGTTTAACTGCAGTTAAGAGTCTCATCACCACAAGTGGTGACCAAGACCACAGAGTCTTGGTCTGTGTAAGTGTCAATCGGTTTTATGCCGAGAAAAGTTGATCCCAATCCTGGTTTGACTTGAACGCCCCTCATGTACAGTATACATATGTCTAGAAACTGATGTTTTTAAGAATCTACACAAAACAATATATGTATTTTAGTTTCATCTGACATCAAATAAGTTATGCTTATGTCGCTGTGTTTTATGTATGACCTCAGGAAAGGATTTTAGCTGAACGGTGCAGTTCTTGTTACACTCTTTTTCTTTTCAAACTGCGTGGGTCCAATTGCTCAAGCATCTGCTCCCAGGCAGATTTTCAACTCTTCCAGACTTTATATATATTTTAGTCCGGGGTGTGTTTTTCCCCAAAGAGTGCTAATCCCTCTGGAATTGAGTGTATGAGGATACTGTATATGCACCATTAGTGTTTATATAAGATTCATGTAACGTTGTTCTGCAGTTGTACAAATTGTGCAAATCTGTATCTGTTAAGTATGAAGTCGGTTTGAACAAAGTGATTTCTGAGCATCCACTTTAATATTAACGTTTAACTTGTGCTGAATTCACAGCTTCCTGTTCTCTAGGAGCCGCTCACGCATCTGTCGTGCTGTCTCGAGATCACATGCGTGTGCGCAAACAATTTGGGGAACCTCTAGCAAACAGCCAGGTGAAAAGTCTTTGTGTGAATTTTTTACGTACAAACATGTGTCGTACAATCTGTAATGACTGTACTCGCTTGTGTTCTGCATCCAGTTCCTACAGTTTAAACTGGCTGAAATGGCCACGAAGCTGGTAGCATCCCGGCTGCTGGTGCGTCAGGCGGCAGTCGCCCTGCAAGAGAACAGACCAGACGCAGTGTCACTCTGCTCCATGGCAAAACTCTTCGCCACTGATGAATGCTTTGCTGTAAGTGCATGATGAGAATGGATGGCAATTTTGGAAGAAGAAGAAAAAAATATATTAAGGTCAATCACATGTACAGTGAATAGTACGGAGCTCTTAACGGGACATGGATGTAGGGGAACATTTTCGTTAAGGTGTGTGTGTGTGTGGGGGGGGGGGGGGGGCAATGGACTGGATCGGTATTGCGTGGACAAGGATCACGTTTTTAGGAGCATTGCTGCCACCTGCTGGATTAAATCGGCAACGCTGAAGTCAAGTTTCCCGAGAACTTGCAAACTTTTTTTTTTTTTTTGCGAGACCTCACGAAATGTTTGAGAAATCTCGCGAACAAAACTTTTTTTCCCCCTAGCTTATTTTTTCCCACCCATATCCTGTTAGCCTATTTATGTATTTTTTTGCCTCACATTTTTTTTCAAGGTGGAATTTTGTTCCCTCCAACTATTTTTTTTTCCGCCCATGGAGCTCAGTTGAATAGTAACACCAAACATGAAAAAAAAAAAACCTTTGCGCACATGTTTCTAGAAATATGTGTATTGATGTAGTGGCAGCTCAGTATGTTAGGGCTCTGAGAAGGTGGGTGGCTTAAGCCCCTGCTCTGCCAGGCTGCCACTGTTGGGTCCTTGAGCAAGGCCCTTAACCCTTGTCTGGGTTAAGAATGCCATAGAATGCCTCACCCTGACATCACCCTCCTAACAAAACTGGGATATCCGAAGAATAAAGAATTTCACTGTGCAGCAATGTATATGTGCCAAATGAAGGCTTATCTTAACTTTATACAGTATAACCTAGAAATCCGAATTCCTTTTTGGAACTTATTTGATTTGAGTACTTTATTTCGAACATGAAACAATAATATAATAAACAAACAAAATAAAATAAACTTGTTTTTGAGATACATGAGAATCGTTTACATTCAGTGGAAATCTGTAGTTATCATTACTATACCTTATAGAGTAGAAAATGTTTACATTTCACCATGTAAAGGGTTTTTTCAGACTTCATCATTGATGATTAAAAAAAAAAAAAGAAGAAGGGAAAAGTGCTTATAGAGAAGCCTTGCAGCTGTGTGTTAACGGGATGGCATCACATTTCAAATTTTTGGATATGTCAGGTAGAACAAAAGTTATCATTACTTTTATAAAGGGTACAAAGTGAGCAATTTATTATTATTATTATTATTATTATTATTATTATTATGAGCAAATAATTATTATTGGTCATAGAAATGATCACAAACTATAATAAAAACACCTGATCATGTATATCTCTGCTATTTATTTGCCTATACATGTTTATTGAAAAAAAAAACCCTAAACAAATAATGACTAAAATGCTCCGAGCTTTAAGGGTTACATAATGAACAGAACGCAAGTGTTCAATGTGATGTCACTGATTTTTACATAACATTTTTAATGTTATGTTTTCCCTCCTGTGCATTCAGATATGTAACCAGGCCCTGCAGATGCACGGAGGATATGGCTACCTCAAGGACTACGCAGTACAACAGTTTGTCCGTGATATCCGAGTACATCAGATATTAGAAGGCAAGTCCATACACAAACAGCGTAGACTGAGTGAGAGAGTGAGTGTGTTTGTTCCTGTATCTCTGTATTTATGTACAGTATGTGTTTGTGTAGGGGGGTTGAATGGATCACTATTTATTTACTTATTTTTCAAAAGTGATTCAAAAATTATCCGTACCCTGGCTGTAGAAATTATTTCAATTAACTTCTAGAAAAGACGCATACATTATTTTTCACAGTAGGAAGTGTGATGGAACAAGATCAGGACTATAGGGAGGATGCTTTAGCACCTCAAAACAAAGTTTTTTTATGAGGTAAACCCTCATACCAGAAAAACAATAAGTGGAGCATACATTTTTTGCTCGCACCGCATCAGTTTACAACTGAATCTGCCCAGTAGTGACTGGGCCTTAGGGATAGTGGCCTTGAACGGAACGCTATGATAAGATCGTGCAGCCAACAGAAGTTGTGATATAACTGGAGTGCGGATAATTTTTGACTCATCCTTGTAATTGAGGATACTGTATATTTCTTTGGGCTCATAGTTAAACACTGTAAACCCTCCTGACTCGTTCTTTCAGGAACCAATGAAGTGATGAGGATGATCATTTCCAGAAATTTACTGACGGAGTCTTGATCACAAAACCGGGACTTCAGGCTCATCACAGACTTTGTTACAAAAGAAGCGACTAATCAGTTATGAATGACACACAATGAGAAGCTGGTCAGAATCTCACACTTTGAAGTTAGAATTGTCTAAATAGTGTTTTGCTCTATATTTCTGATTTCCTGCCCTGCTTTATTATGACATGCTGCATGGGAAACACACTTCAAATAGAGAAAATCATGTTTAGCTACACTCCCGTATCAAAGTACGATCTATACCTGTTATCTGTGTAACAGTGGTTTGAGTATTCTAAAGACTGGTTTTCTACATCATGTGTCTCATCAGCGATGTGCAAAAAACTTTTAAATACACCATATTTCACCACTTTTTGAGTGCTGTAGTTACACTGTGTGTAAAGTAGGGTCAAAACTTAATAACTGTGTATTGGTGTATTGCTGCTGATTTGTTGCTCAAGAATTAACGTGGACTGTTTGACCTATTAATAAACACAGATGATAGAATAAGCCTTGTGTAATGACTGTGCATTGTAACATTTGATTGTCCCTTTGGTTAAATACAGTGCATTGCATCTTTTTTCATAGTTCTACTGCTCATGTGTCTTCAAAATTCTCCAGCTATGTGTAAATTGTCCCAAAAAATGTGCATGATTTGTGTTCATCTATAAACACATCCATTAGCCTTTTTGAATCATTCTTCATTTCATTTTTAAGTATTTATTCTGGTCATGATTGAGGTACATCATATCTGTTGGCTGTTTCATGAATACTGGGAATGAGGCAGGAATACACACAAGATGGAACAGCTGTCCATTCCATTGCGCCATCGCACTCCGTATAAAAAGACTGGAAAAACCTTCTGTGATGTCACCCATAGGTTTTCTAAGGAGATGGCATTTTGGCAGGGGATTGATTACTCAACCCAAACCCTGGTTAACATGATTGGGTGGCTAACAACTCTATATGCTAAGGTTACATTGCATTTTATTATGTATTATGCATTATGATGGTGAGGTGAAGCCTTATTAAGGTGTCAAGGTTTCCCTGCCAATAATTTCACCAAAAGATTAATTGAAGGTTCATTTAAGGGCTCATTGCCATCTAGTGGACAGATTTTGTGTATCAACTAGATCGCAACATCGTAAGCCAGAATGTTTTGTGTGCATTTTCCTCCTTCATATTATTATATAAGAAGTAAAATAAAAAAAACTTTGCAAAAACTACAAAATATTGATTAAGGGAACTGATGTGTACCTCGAAGCGAAGCTTCATTTAATCACACCCCTTCTACTAGATACAAGCTTCTGTGTCATCGTAACATCACTATATTTTATTGAACTCCATTATCCATACCATAATGTAATTTTAACTAATGGGTTACATAAAATTTCACCCCTGTACATTTGTCATGAATGGAAATCTAGCTACAGAAAGATTTTTTTTTTTTTGTATAAACATGTTTATTTCTGTTGTCAAGTTGGGCATCGTAACATGGGTTTCTGTGGGGATTGACTCACTTCCCCATGGTCATTCTAGAAACTGCAAGTTTTAACACTCAATCTGGCCTCATTTTTCAGAACTGGAGGTTGCCTATTGGAAACCATAGACACGTTCATATACATGATAATACCTAAAGACAATATATAATATAGGCAGTCCATGTACTGGTATGTTTTTGGGAAATTGTAGAACTCAGAAATAGTTTATATGAACTATTATACAGTTATATAGTTTATTATATAGTTATATAGTTTATATGAACTATCTGTGGAGAAACTGGTAAACTCCACATGGACTACAAAACCGTAAGTAACCGAGACATTGCAAGTCTATTTAAGTCTAATCTTTTAATAATACAGTGCTTTGTAAAAGCCTTGAGACACCCCTCATTTGTTCATATTAAATTAAATCAAGTCACATAGATTAAACAAAAGATAAGAGAACAAATGTTCTATTCTAAAGATGCAATTTAAAAAATGGTTGTTTATGTTACAGCCTCAGCTGCAACCTCATTTAACTTCTCGTCTGTTCTAAAATCCTCAGCATTCAGCATCTCCTGTATACAGTACTAATCACTGGACTGATCATTTGTCTTCATCTGCACCTGTTTCTTACTAGTTCATGCCTTAATTTAGACTCTTGAATGATCCATGGGTCACTGTGTGGCTTAACAAACAAAAACATTAATCTAAAACTGGTCAGGAACACGGACTGGACTGAAAATGAGGGACATAAAAGTCCTTCAGGATGCTTGGAGAACTATTCCTCAAAACTTCATAAAAAATACAAGTAAGTCTGCTTCTTTGGCACCAAAATATTAAGAAATGGGTGGGGCCCTCAATACTTTAGCAAAGGTGAATTTTTAGATAGGATCATGTAACACAATTTATCATAATACCTAATGCTTCTCATCTGCTGATCTATGCTTTGTTTTTTGTAACTATCCATACACATTTATATTTTATCATAAAAAAAACATTTGCAAAATACAATTATATGCCAACAACTTGAAATTTTGATTTCACATGAAAACACATCAAACTGAAAAAGTGTATTATTCTAAAAGGCTAAATTGTTAAGATGTTGCAACATGAATTTAACATCATTATGGACAAAAAACAAAAAAACATTTCTCATGCAAAGTACAATATCCTAACAATTATTTGGTAATGTGTTAACAATAATTATTGGCCAATTACAAAAAGGAATTTCAAGTGAATGAGTTTGTTGTATAGCCACATAACACAGTGTGTGTCTAATATGGAACTTTTAAACAAAACCACAGATTTTTACAGGTCATATGCTCCTAAAAATGTACACCAATTTTAGTATCAATACACATAAAGATATAAATATAATTTAAAATTATTATTATATTTGTAAAGCAACGATGATTGGACGAGCACCTGGTCTGTTTCCCGCCCAGGCGCACCACACAATCTGTGTGCTTTTTGAGCACAAAAAAGCACAAGGATGCTGGTAAAAAAAAAAAAAAACACCACACTATGATGTCACTCTGTGTGATGTCACTCAATGTAATGTCACTCAGGAGGTTATTAGCCACTATTCAGCACAAATTTCCACGGCTGAATCATTGGAGATATTAAAAATCCCATTGCAATTTTGCATCCTCAATGTTTTGAGATCCCAGTTTTGTGGTGAATATATAAATCTCCTAGAAGAAACATATAAAAATACACTGGGCACATTTTGCAAACTGATTTACCCCCAGGACCCAGCCACTCAGGCATCCTAAGGGCAGCAGATTCCAACCTGTGTGCTGATTGAGCATGTTAAGACATAAAAAAAATGGGGGGGAAAATGTCCCCTTTAGTAATTTCTTTCTTTCACACTGTGGATTTTATTTACATTTTGTCCAAGTGCAGCTTTACAAGAGTATTTTATGTTTCCTATATCACTGTACAAAGTTTTGGTACCCCATATACATCACATAATGCCAAAGTTTTTTTTTAATATAGTTAAATCATTTAAAATGACCAAAAACAACATTTTTTTTTACAAAACGCATAACTGATGCATATGATGTACAGTAGGTCATTTGCATGTACAATCATGAGAAAAAGTCCATCTTTATACCAGTGGGCTGAAGTGAGAGACTCTGAGCTGTGGACTCTGATCAGCTTCAAAATGAGCAGAAAGCAGAGGACCTTTAGATTGACGCTTCCCTGCCGAACCAACATTCTTCCTACTGAGGAATAATAAAAAAAAGAAATAAGAATTAAGCAATAATCAATTAGTTTATCGCCAATTTTTGAACACATACCCCAGTTTGTTCTTTGTGCCGCTGTGAGCTCTGTTCTTGTAGCAGAAGAAGAAATAGACAGCCGCTGCTGTGATGAGTAGGACTAAGAGAAAAACTCCCATCAGCGCTCCTGCAACTGCTGCTGTGGTGCTGCCGTCTGTTAAACAGCAATGCTCTTATATAGCTACGAGAGTTGAAACATATTTTTACTGATAATATGTGATGTCCTACTCACGTGCCACTTTCAGAGCGATGCTGCACGCAGCCTGGCCCTGATCATTGGAAGCTCTGCATGTGTATGTTCCAGTGAAGTCAACAGAGAGGTTGGACAAGAGCAGAGAACCAGTGCGCTGATCTGCAGCAAAGGAAAGATTTACCTGTACCTTGGTAGTTACTCTTATTTAACTGTCACAGACTTCCAGCTCTGTTATACTGCATATCAGTCTCATTAAATAAAAGCAGTTGTTTCATTTTCTATTAGAGCATCCCTGATAACAGTGTCTGTGAAAAGATTAATGCTAATGGGCTCATTAGTGTTTCTATAGCAACAGCTCATTGACAAGGATTTACATGGTGGATGAGATTAATAATCTAAAAAGAAACTTTTTTTTTAGAATCATTGATATGGTGAAGTTTTCTGTAAGGAGATATTAATTTACCATTTATGGAAGTGCACAATGGTACTTAGATGAGCTATGTAATGTTCTTTTATATAAAGCTATGGCCAGAAGAAACGCACAATTAAAAAACGCTTAGATTTATTGTGATGCAAGCAGACGCCGTCGCCATACGGTTTGGAGTTGCTAGGCATACCATTTCCAGGCTATGGAACTATGTGCTAAAAGAGATGTTTAATCAATTGATTGTAGATATTTCACAACAATAAGTGTTTCTTGTAGATGGATAAAAGTCCATGGATAAAAATGTCCTTTAATTAATAAAAACACTATGGGACATGTTATACAGTAATTGGAAAATAATAAAATTTATGGTAGTAACACTAACTCGATATTTTCCTGACATCATGGAAAATATAAACATTTCAAAATTTAAATTTTTTGAAAGATATGCTCAGTGGAAAAAAGTATGTGGACACCTGACTATCACAACTAAATGTGTTGTTGAGCATGCCATTCCCTGCCATATGGAGGTGGTCACCTCTTCGTTTCATAACCACTGTGACACAAAGATCTTCCTCATCAGACCAGCCCATGGCAAGCCCGCTCATATTTTATGAATTATCTTTTTTTAATTATTACTATTGTTTCATTTCCTTAACGAATTATCAAATTTTTTTCTTTATTTAAGTTTTGTGTTTTGTTCTCTTTGTTGCTTGGTGTTGTCATTTTCATAAATAAACTTGCTATCGGTTTGATTTTTCTAGTTTTGTTTCTGCTTCAGTCTTGTTTTCTGTTTTTGTTGTTGTTTATTAAAGCTACAAATTCCTGATCTTGTATACTGTATGTTACCCTTTGGAATCTGTGACAGAATGCTTAATTTAAATATGGATGTAGCAGAAAAGATCCATAATGAGCTATAATACAAAGTAAGCTATCCTGAGAATACAAGTTACCGCTTGTAGAGCTGGACCAATTCACAGCTGGATTTTTTTTTTTGGGGTGGAGAACAAACCAAAACATGGACAAGCAACCATAAAACCATGCTCCTGGTAAAAGATATATTTCCTCTTTGCCCAGGTGATTGACTTTTTCCGCTATGAGGTCTAATACTAGAATTTGCCCAGTTTAACATACTCGTTGTCAATTCTTGTGGCTACTGTTTTTTTGTGTCATTGTTTTGGGATGATGTCAGCACTCAAACTTTTTTTGGGGCAAGGAGGGCAGCACTTGATTTCATTGCATTGTGTAATGACAATAAAGATTCTATTCTATTCTATTCTATTCTATTATATTCTATTAATGCTGAGAGCAGTGGTAACTATATCTCAGGGCTGGAAGGGTAAGCTTTCATCCACCTATCTACTATCTACTGTATACCGCTTATCCTGTGTAGGGTCACAGGGGGCCTGGAGAGACTTACTGTATGGAGTCTACCCCAGGAAACTTAGGACACAAGATGCAGTACACCTTGGATAGGGGTGCCAACCGGCAAAACATCAACGAAACTGGTGCAAACACATGTCTTTGGACATGCATAAACCAGAGGTGAGATTCAACTCCCCGACTGTGGAGGTGTGAGGCATTCTTGCATATCCCTAAGCCACTAAGCTACTCAGAAGATTAACCAACATTCAACCAAATTACAGACTAATTACTCAGGTGGCCAACCTGCTTAACTCTTTCTAGACTAAAATGCTGTATTACAGCTTAACAACTGGGGCATTGGGGGCTCAGTGGTAGGTTTCTTGTCTGCCATGTGGAATATCTGGGTTCAATTCCCACCAAATGCCAAAACCCCAGCTGCTAGATGTAGTATCGGTCCCCAACCTAAATATAATGGGCGGACTGCACCAGCAAGGGCATTGGGTGTAAAACCTGTGCCAAGTTGTGTGCATATTGGATGGTCTGCTATGGAGACTCTTTGATGGGAGCAGCCAAAGTCCACCTACAGATTAACAATTAATAGGGTCTTTTTGGTAGTGGTTCTCATGGGAGATTTGCTAATCCTGACAATATAAAAGGTGACTTGAAAGTCTTAAGCAAATCCCTGAACCTGTTTAATGTTTGCTTAGCAAACAACTGTGTTCCAGTTCCAAAACCTTATCTCAGACTAAGGGTTGGGCTCAACTGCAGAGTGCTGCAGTGTTAATCTCTGACAATCAAAGCTGGTTTAAAAAAATCTTATTGTACACACCTGCTATAATGCTGTTGGGGGGCAGAGGAGCTGTGTTTGTATCTCGGGTCCAGGAATAGATAGGCGTAGGAACCCCTTGGGAGCTGTGGCATGTAAGAGTGACATCATTCCCCACATAAGTACGGCCATTTAGCTCACATACAGGTACGGATGGGGCCACTGAATATGAAAAATGTTTGGAAAAAGAAATGTCCATATTAATAATGGCACAAGTGAATAACATTTCATCACTTCAATTTGTTGCTTTGCATCCATTTATGCATCTATTTAATTCACATAGTCATGATTCCAACAGAATGACTCTAACAGAAATGTTCATAAAAATGCTCCTCAGTGTTATTATTAGTTTGATTTATAGGCTTGGATGTTTTCATACCCAGCACAGTTAAGTTGATGAGACCTTGCCCACTTCCGGACCAGTCATCTGGATTAGTAACGTCACATATATACAGTCCGCTGTCACTGGGTTGGACGCTGAGGATCTTCACAGAGGCGACACCAGAAACTGGAGGATTCTGCACTAAAGCTATTCTGCTCTCCCAAGAGTTCACCCAGTATAGTTTCCCATTGTAGTACAAGACCTATGCAAAAGGAGTCAGGACACAAAGCCTATGTTTTTATTTCTTCCTCCTATACAACAGCAATTTAGCATTTTTTTTTTACAATTAATTATAGATGACACTTCATTCATTTAATTTGACAGTAGTTGGGCTAAATGGGATTTACTGTGCGGGTGGAATTAATGATAGAGCTGCTTTTACAGGAAATTAATCTGGCAATCAGAATATAGAATTCAACATCTCTGGTACAATAAGAAAATTATGGTGTGGTGCAAAATGGTTTTAATAAATTATGTTTTAAACAGAAGTCATCTGAAGTATTTGTGGAAACACATACTGCCACATGGACATAATTCTTACCCACATCGAGTCATCCATCCATCCATCCATCCATCCATCCATCCATCCATCCATCCATCCATCCATCCATCCATCCATCCATCCATCCCAAACTTATAAACAATTGGCCTTGAGCAAGAAGCAATATAAGACCTAACCTATTTTGCATGTACCTATTAATGACTGGGATTCTCCACACAGCAAAATTCTTAGTCTTAAATTACCACTCAGAGTGTTGATTTAACTAAATCAAAGTTAAATCCTTTCAGAGTACATTCGTGACCATTAGGTCAAAAATATAAACAGTTGGGGTGTGGGGTGTTAAATCAACACTGGGAATTTTGCAGTGCACTGTTTTTCTTGTTTTTGATCCTCTCTTAGGTTAGAGAAAACTTTACATGTGGTCTAGATATCAAGATAGGAAAAAAATTGCACACTGCGCAAATTGTTTGTCCGATGCACGGAAACATGGTTTTGAAATTGAGAAACATGTTCATAAAAAATGTATAATACAGTAAAATCCATCCATCCATCTCTGCCTCTAGTAGTTGCACTACAACTCTGCCTGTAGTGCAACTAGGCACCACGGAGGACAGTGGTGACTATTGTATTTATTCTCATTTTTTATGACCATGGTAGGACCTCCTGTCAACATTCACATGCACATTCACACACTTTGGGCAATTTTGGGAACGCCAATTGGGCTAATCTGCGTGTCTTTGGACTGTGGGAGGAAACTGGAGACCCCGGAGGAAACCCACCAAGCCAGGGGAGAACATTCAGCTCATCTGCTTAAGAGCAGATTGGGATGGTTAGGTGCATCTGGCATCAAATTAAGAGAAAATGATAAGAAAATGTCAGAGAAATGTTGGTCAGAGCTGCTGTTATAGAACATGGAGCAACTCCTCCTGGCCAATCAGAATCAAGAACTTCACAGGCTCTTTTTAATATAATGCCACGGTTTACGAAAAAACGGTTTGGTCTAAGTTTAGATGCTCACCCTCGTTGCTTGAACAGCAGGAGTCCCGGGAGCTGCATAACGCCACTCCAGAGTGAAGCCCTGTGAAGCATGTGTGCTGTAGCTGCAGGAGAGCTCGGCTGCTGATCCGGATTGGGCAAACACGGAACTTTTCACCACAACCGAATCCCAAGACCATGCTTCATCTGGACAAACATTTTTGATGTGACTTAGCTATTACAGTTCATTAAAAAAAACATGATATTAATCAACACATCTCAGATAATTAAATCTAATGCTGTTTTATATAGAACAGGGTGAGCAGAGAGCATCCTTAAAATTCCCCTGGGACAGAAAAAATAGATACTGTAACTTCTGGCTCTGGATTTTCCTTACATGAATGTTTAATAAACATGTCCTTACATTATTACTCCTTATGAGTAAAAATTCCTTGCTTCCGGTTATGGGTTCATTATTGAATTAAGAAGACAAATACATGTTTGTATTTCATCCATTTTCCATACAGCTTATCCTGTGTAGGGATAGGGGTGCAGGGGTCCTGGAACTGATCTCAGGGAACTCACAGGGCACATAAACACACACTCACACACCCGATCATACACTCTGGCCAATTTGAAAACACAACTCAGCCTACACTGCAAGTCTTCGGAGTGTGGGTGAAACTGGAGTACCTGGTAGAAACCCACAAAATACAGAAAAGATGCAAACACAAACGCTACATACAGACCGGAGGCAAGATTTGGACCCAGAGCCCTAGTGCATTAATATATACATCTCATGCATAATTGTAAGAGCTACCTCTTAACCAATCAGATCCATGAATTCAACTGCACTATGATAAAACTTATCCTAAAATGCCACTGTGGTATGGATTATCGTAGTGTCATCTGATTTTCTTTTTGTTAATGTTTTAGGCTGTTGTTTTTCTGCTGATATACATTGCAAATATACATTATTATAAATGGTTAAATAATGCTTAGAAGACTTTATCTGTTTTCTTATTAATTGAGGTAAATCAATATTTATTAAAACACCACTATGTAGAATGTTTAACTTTTTGTAAAGTTTTGTAAAGCTTTAAGTCTTTGGATGCGCTATCAAATGACTATTGAATTTCTTTTAAATTCATAGTTTTAATAACAGTCATTGTCCTAGAGCAGCTTAGATAGATTTTAATTCCTTAAAGAAAAAATAAAAAGTCTTCAGTAGTGAGTAAAGTGAAGCGAAAATTATTTTACTTACCAAAACAGTGGATCAAAATGCAAGAGATGAACAATCTGTGAGTGTAAGCCATGCCAGTTTGTGTTTCGCATGTACAGGTTTCGTTTCCTTGTTGTTTACCGAGATAACATTCTGCATAGCTCATACCGGCAAGCAGGTGGAACCGTGTGTACACAAAAGCAACAATGAACTCTGTATGACAAAATGTAAATCTTATTAAATTTGATCAAATAATATAAAACAATAATCCTGAAAAGTGAGGTCCAAATTCAACATTGTGGAGTTTATTCTATAGAGATCAATTGTCCGTTAAAGAAATGAACACAGTGTTTAGTATAATTTAGTTTTACCTTTCATAAAAGAACTATGATTACATCTTTGCTTCCACCATGTGGACAGTTACAGCGTGCACAGGAGTAGTAAAAAAACAAACAAACAAGAAACAATCAAATCATTGATTCATCAACGAAAAAGAAGCATTCTATAAAATTTTTAAAAAACTAAAAATTCTGTATTTTTGCTGGCAATAATAATTCCAATCTATGTGCATTAACCCAAGTGGAAAACTGAAGTATTGGTCGTGATGTCACAAGCTTGACATTAAATTCAAATGAAAAACAATATTTTATAAGACAAAAGATAAGTACATGACCACAAAGACATGCTGTTTTGCCCTTTCTAGAAATAGATAGATTGTTTACAAATAAGTTCACTCATTCCTAAAATACAAGTAACAAATAACTTTTTAAAACACAGAAACGGTTGTTTAGGCTGAGATATCTGCTGATGGCTGTTTAAGAGTCGGGCTTCCAAAAGGTAGAAACTCCTGAGCAAAAAAGAGGCACAAGGTAACATTTAAAGTAGAACACTTCTAACATACAACTGCTGTAAAATCACTCTAATCAGAACTGAACTGCATCTATTAGTGTCTGTAACTATTTATACATGCCAGGCTTATAGCATTACATTCTTCATACTTTCCCCAATTTCTTTTCTGGTAATTAAAGGGAGTCTGTTTTCCCCAGTCTTTCTTAAATCAAAATTGAGGTGCATATAAGTACATTACAATAGAGCTTGGTTGTTAGAAATATTCCTGCTCTGCACATCTGACTTGTCAACCAGAACGCAAGCACAATGGTAGTAACTGGGTCTAAATTCCACAACCCACATTCTGAACAAAATTGTTTTCCAAAGGTTGGGTGAGACGCCACTTAGCTAAATGGAGTTGTTATCTTTCAAAGATTTGCTATTTATCTTTTCTATTTTCTTTCACTGGAACTTACCATATGACTAAATGGAAGTAGAGAAAGAGTTACATTGGTTCTAAATACAGTACATTTGTAACTTTGAAAGAAACCATATCGATTTTGCTCGGTGGGACTGTACAAGCTTTATACAGTAAGAGCCTTAGCTAAATTTTGCAATGCATCTTTGCACGGGACAAGGGTTGGGGAATTTGGCCCTGACTGCGTACATTGTATTTACAATGTCCCGGGTGACAAGCTTCACGGTCGGTATGCACAGTAGGAATCAATTTAGATTTAAGACAGACTTGAAGAAATCTGAACTCTCCCTTACAAAAAAGACAAACAAACAAACCAGCAAAAATGTTACCTTAATCTGGTAACCTGTCTATCAAATCTGAAAAAAGAGTTGTCACCCGTGTCAAAATCAATAACCCTGTCTTGATTACAGACATAGGTTTGAAAACATGAAAATATACTGTACTGTTTTGGGGGTTGGGGGGAACCCTGATCTTCACCCATAAAATATACTTTATAAAACAGGCTACTTATATCTGACATAGAGTACTCCAACCTTAAATATAAAACATGTAAATCTCTAACGTGTACAAAGTCGTCAGATCTATTTGCTCCGCTTAGTGAGCGTTGGAGTATTTCACTTGATGTAATCTAGACGAGTGAGCCGGCCTGTTTCTGAGCAGGTACCATGACAGGCACGGCGCCACAAAGTGGCACGGATGTGACGAGTACGGGAGTGGGGCAAGGTGCCTGTGGCTGAGCTCCATCAGTCCTGAGTGTGCTGCTGTTCTTTGGTTGCTGGTGGTGTTGGGCAAGGGTAGGCATCTTGCTGACATTGTAGCCAGGCAGCCCATGGAGCGGATTGGGCTCTCCTGAGTACAGTTGTATGCCAGCTGGAGCAGTGGGAATGGAGTTACATCCCCCACGGGAGTATGAATAGTGGTTGTTATGGATGTGAGGAGGGTCCTGGGGGGCGGGACTGTTGGCTATAGAAGACAGTGTGCCATTCTTGGAGATGATGTCTGATGGGGTAGCGCTCTTAGACCAGGAAACCCGTTTTGGAGCTGGAGCATCCTCCCTGCAATGAATTAAAGTACAACACATTGTGCATTTTTATCTGTTTACGTTTTATGTTGTCATTCTCTCATTTATGTGTTAACTTTCTGTGCAATTAAGACTGTTTTCACTCTATGTTGTTTTTGCTCAATAGTGACCTACCAGCTAGCTCTCCCTCTATCATCCAGTCACCAGGGAGTGGTGGCTACGTTCACATGCTGTTCCTTTCTGATTTCTTGGTCAGAATGGATTTGTACAGTATGTCATGAGGGTTCACATTTATAACTACAAGTGACTTTACAAGTGAAAGTCTAATATGGAATTGTTTGTGTTCTGAAATGGCACGCATGTGCACATTGATAAATCTTTACTCCTGTCATCTGCGTTAAAACACGTTATATTTATGCGACCAATCATTCGTTTCAAACAATTGATGCGATTTTAGTGTACCGGATAAGGGGTTGGACGCTCTCTGATGAGTCCACCTTCACTGTCTTTCCTATATCCGGGGGAGTTACGATATGGAGAAGCCCCAAAAAAGCGTACCACCCAGACAGTTGCATGCCCAGAGTGGTATATGGGGGTGGATCCGTGATGGTTTGGGCTGCAATATCATGGCATTCCCTAGGCCGAATACTTGTGCTAGATGGGCGTGTCACTGGCAAGGACTACCAAACCATTCTGGAGGACCATGTGCACCCAATGGTTCAAACATTGTATCCTGAATGTGGTGCCGTGTATCAGGATGATAATGCACCAATACACACAGCAAGACTGGTGACAGAGTGGTTTGATGAACATGAAAGTGAAGTTGAACCCATGGCCTGCACAGTCACCAGATCTAAATATTATTGAGCCACTTTGGAGTGTTTTGGAGGAGTGAGTCAGGAAAGGTTTTCCTCCACCAGCATCACGTAGTGACCTGGCCACTATTCTGCAAGAAGAATGGCTCAAAATCCTTCTGGTCACTGTGCAGGACTTGTATCTGTCTGTCAAGACGAATTGATGCTGTATTGGCCACAAAAGAAGGCCCTACACCACAGTAATAAATTATTGTGGTCTAAACCCAGACGTTTCAGTTTCATTGTCCAACCCCTGTATATAGATACACATGGCCACATACATACAAAAGTGACTCAGATCCAAACTGAAAAACATCAGATTTGTGTATTCAGACAGCCCGACAAATCTGATTTATGTAATGCATTGGCTGGTAATGTAAACATAACTTTGAGACTCTGAGACACATGATGCCAGCTATTCACACGATTTGACATTATTGTCTAACGTTACTTGTGACTGATAAAGGGAGAGAGAGAGCATGCCATCAATTGTACTCTCTTGGGTCATGGGTCATGGATGTAGTGGAACTTGCAATCTCTGACCAACTTAAAGCTTTTCTGTAGCACTGGTAAGTAGTAAACAGAACATGTGGGTTAAAAAACCATTCTATTAACAACCACACCACTCCTAACACAGACTGCAGGAACCTCTTTGATAAAAAAGAAGCTGTTGCTCACTTGATTTCATTGGCCATTTCCTCTTCTATGTCACATTCCCTCCTGAAGATCAGGACCAGAAACAGGATGAGGACCACGATCCCCAAACCTGAACCCACAGTGGCTCCTGCTATAAACCAGATATTGCTGGCTGCAGGGGAATATACACAGCACATTCGTCTCACCTAGCAGAAGTAATCACACAAGGTGCTGCCTGACTCTTGAGTTAGCACTTACGGGTAGAGACTTCCAAGTTGATGTGGCAGCTGTCGCTCCCGGCTGTGTTGCTGGCCTTGCACACATATTTTCCAGACATGCTTTTGGTCAAGTTTGTCAGTTTCAGGGTGCCCTGCCTTTCATCTGAAAAGATATCACCATCCAGACATTCTGTACATTATGCTCTTTATTTTTATGTAAAAAATAAATTGCTATGAATAAAATGAATTGCTTCAAAAGACAAGTAAAAATTGTGTCTGTTGTCTAGAGGGTTCTGTATGATACTACATAGTGTAATAAATACAAAAAAATAGGGTCAGAATTCTAGAAAAATTTCATTAAAATAAAACTAGTGGATCTAAGGGTAAGAAACAACACCTTTCACACACAATTCAGCTTCACTAGACTTAAGAAGAAGTGCATTAAGACCAATGTACCAAGGTTATGGTACATCCATCCTAACATACATCCATCATTGAATGGAATGAGCAGGGAGGTGTTAAGGGTCATACCCAATTCCTACTGGTCTCCCTCCCATCTTAGGGCACTCTGCCCAAGACAAGAACTGCCCAAATGCCACAAATGCCCAAAATTGGCTAGTTACGGGTATGTTCACATCAAACATTTTCACTATGATTGATGTGAAAGTATGGGTATGCCCCCCCCATTAGAGCACGTCCAATTTACTTTCTAGGTTCCCAGGTACAGATGGTCGTAGGATGACTCAGGAATCAGTCTCATAATTACCGTATGCTAGGGTGAAAACTCTTGCGCTACTATTAATTATTTCTATAGGAATCTATACTAAACTATATTTTTCTTCATTTAGAGATTTGCAGATACAACTGACGTTTAACTATATTTCAAGACGCTTATAGCGTACAAGGGTAAGTCAAAAATTATCCACATTCTAGTTATATTGTAACTTCTGTTGGTTGTGGTCTTATTAGCCAATTTTTGTATAAGGCTACTGTTTCCGCAGTCATTGCAGTGCAGGTGTGAACACATGAGCAGTGTGCAGTGATTTGTTTTTTTGTGGTCTGAGAGTTTACCTGGTGCCATTATTAATAAAATACTTTGTGCGCAGTATGGAGAAAGTGTTCTGTCACAACCTTCCGTGAACTTCTCTATTCATTTATACACAAAACACTTTCTGTCAAGACTCAAAACAAAAACTTTGTTTTTAGGTGCTAAAGCATCCTCTCTGTAGTCCTGATCTTGCTCCATTGGACTTTCACCTGTCTGGTTCATTGAAAGCAGGCCTACGAGGATGAAGATTCACTTCTGATGACGTGAATTTCAAGACAACGGTGCAGTCGTGGCTCGCAGGTCAGCCTAACACGTTTTTAATGAGGGAATACTATAGCTTTTAACAGATGGACAAAGTTTATTGAAAAGAAAGGAGATTATGTCGAATAATTATGTTTTTTTTTTTTTTTTAAGTTAGCTCAAATAAATTTTACAGCCAGAGTGCAGATAATTTTTGACTTATTTTCATAGATTGGACAAGGATCTAACACTGAACTGGAAATGCTCTAATACATTCGCTAAGCAAAAATCCTTCTTTAAGTCATAAATTCTTATATACCACTTTATTTGGAACTCCAGTTTATATGTTTGTTCATGCAATTATTTAATTAACCAATCATGTAGAAGCAGCACAATGCAGATATAATTTATGCACTTCACTTTAAGTTCACATCAAACATCATAACAGGAAAAACTGCGATGTCAATGCTATTCCTGTATTAGTACATTTTATTTAATTTAAAAATAGTACGTTTCACTTCATTAGTCTTCATACCTCTGTTAAAATTGTAAACATCATGCCAACTCTTGTGATGTGATACAGCAATCAAGACAATGTATGTGAAAGTGTCTCGGTCAGTATATAGTCGGTACCTCTGACTGTTATATAATTGCACTCTTGACCTTATAGTACGAAGTTATAGAAAGGATTTATTTATAGTCATGCGATCTGGTATCACCCAGATGAGGATGGGTTCTTGAGTCTGGTTCCTCTAAAGGTTGCTTCCTCATGTTATCTAAGGGACTTTTTCCTCGCCACCATTGCCTCCAGCTTGCTTATTAGGGACAAACTGATAAAAATCTAATAATACATACATCTATGGATGCTTCTCCTTCAGTCATCTTACGATGACTGGAGCATTTAGCCAGGAGGTTGTGTCATCAGATGGTTACCAAGGATCCCAAAGTGTTTCGACCCTTAACCATAACACTCTCCTGTTGGTGGGTCAGTAGTGGTGGCCAGCCACTACTCACTCCCTCCTGGCTGCCAGCTCAACTCCTCCCTCCTGCTCCAAATCCAACAGGAGGCTCTCTCTGCTGCCTCCCCCAGCCTTCGCACTGCCTTCTTTCTCTCAGTCCCCCTCAATCCAATGTCTGTTATCAGCTTCCATACTGATTGGGCTGGGAATTGGACTGGATACAACCATGTCTGCCAACCTTTGTCCCTGCAATTCCACACCAATTCCCTATAGCGTTCAATCTTCCTTTCGAACACCTCCTCCCACCTCTCTTCCCATGGCACTGTAAGCTCCACTAAGATAATCTTCTTTCCTTCCATAGAGAAGAGGATGTCGTCAGGTCTTAAGGTTGTGTGGACAACATCTGGGAACTGGAGCCTCTTTTTCAGGTCTACCCTAAGCTCCCATGCTTTAGCAGACTGCAAGAAACTTGCCCTGGTTTTATTGGGCCCTGGTGGTCTCGTCCCCTCCTTGATGAATGTTATTCCTGGTGGCGACTTTCTCTTATGTTGACATTTCCTGGTCCTCTCCTTCTCTGGGATGTCAGCTAGCACAGTCAGTACTTTGTCATGGCGCCATCTATACCTGCCCTATGTCAGCGCAGTTTTGCATCCAGTCAAAATGTGTGCCATTGTTCCCTTCTGCCCACAGAGCTTGCATGTTGGGTCGTCCCTTATCCCCCATCTGTGCAAATTCACAGGGGTTGGAAGAGTGTCATAGACAGCCCTAAGCAAGAATGAGATCCAGTATGGCTCGAGCCTCCATAGGTTAGCCCATGTCATCTTTCTCTTAGGGAGATCCCACCTTGTTCAAGCCCCCTGGGATCCTAGCTCCACAACCTTTGCTTTCCTCCGCTCTTCCTCTAGGTCCCTTATTTCTGCCTGGATCATGGCTCTTCTTTCCACAGGGTTGGCTTTCCCCCACCTATGGAAGTGGGTCGTTCCAAGACCTTGCTTTCCTGTGCATGATGCTCCAATGATGTCTTTGAGCTCCAGGTTCCCTTCTGCTATAGCCAGAGTTGCTGAGGCCTTCCACTTCCGTCCTGACCTCGTTTTTATTCCAGCTTCTCTGACCTCGCTGTCTCTTGAGTCCCTGAGGGTCATCACCACCCTGCACTTGGCTACTTGGAACTCCTCAACCAAGGAAGAGAGGGGTAGTTGTAATTGCCCTGATCTGATGTACAGCCCGACTGACGTGAAGCCTGGAGGAATTCCCAACCACCTTCTAAGGTGTGAGTTGATCTTACATTCCACTCCTTCCACTACTGTAAGTGGAACCTCATACACAGTCATGAGCCACATCAGTCTGGGGAGCAAGCCATGTTGATAAAGCCATGCTTTAAACTTCCCTGAAAGTCCTGATTTGTCAATCTTTCTAAGTCAACTCTCTGCTTGCTTCTCAGTACTCCGGATGTTGTTATTCCCAGATACTTGATGGGATGTTCCTTGATGGAAAGGATGATCTCGCCTTGTATAACCAGATTATACTTAAAGGAGATGTTACCCTTCCTAATGACCAGGCTCCTTGATTTTCGTGGCTTAAAAGTCATTCTAGCCCACTTTGCTGCCTCATCCAGCTTTGTTAAAACCCACCTTGCCTGTACATGGCTTGATGTTGTGATTGTAAGATCATCCATGTAACCCCTGATAGCTGGTTGCCGGGTCCCCGAGTCCATCATTGGGCCTCTGGTTTCCATCTCTCCAGCTTTGATAATGAGGTTCATACCCATGACAAACAAGATGGGTGAGACTGTACATCCTGTGACGATTCCTCTCTCAAGGTCCTGCCACTGTGTTATGTAATTCTTCGCTTTGAAATGGAGCTTGATTCCATTCATGTAGCTGGTGATCATTTCCTTGATGTGATCTGGGATGTGGTAGTACTTCAGTGCTATTCTGATTAAATCATGGGGAATGGACCCAAAGGCGTTAGTCAAGTCCAACCAAACAACTGTCAGATCGCCTTTTTTCGCCCTTGCCTCGTATATCATCTGGCTCAGGACTCCTGTGTGTTCCAGGCATCCCGCAAATCCTGGGATTCCACCCTTTTGGATTGAAGTGTTGACATATCCGTTCTCAATCTCAATCCTTCTTGCTAACACTGAGAAAAAGATTCAGCACTGAGCAGGGAAATGATCCTAAATTGATTTATGCTCTCTGAGGCCTCCTCTTTGGGGACAAAACATCCTTCTGCCTTCTGCCAGCTCGATGGAATGGTAACTTTTTTCCAGATTCTCTGGAGCAGCTTCCACAGGCACCGGAGAAGCTGTGGGCACTTCTTATACACCCTATAGGGTATACCACTGAGACCTGGAGCTGAAGCTGCTCTTGCCTTTTTAACCACATCCTGAATTTCCTTCCAGGTCGGTTCATTTGTGTTGAGGTTGATGGTGGGAGGCTCTGCCATGCCAATTTCTGGGTTTTCCAAAAGGCGGCTATTTGGGTCTCTATGTGTCTCCTTAAGAAATGCCTCCACCTCCTCTTTAGAGCTGTTTAGACTCCCAGATTTTGCTTCTCCCAGTAGAGACCTAGTGAAATTGTATGGATCCTTTATAAACTGGGCTCTCCGCTTCTCCTTCCCCTTGCTTAGT
>JAAGKR010001563.1:0-42958 GCA_011419295.1 Clarias macrocephalus | reverse complement strand
ATACTTGATGGGATGTTCCTTGATGGAAAGGATGATCTCGCCTTGTATAACCAGATTATACTTAAAGGAGATGTTACCCTTCCTAATGACCAGGCTCCATGATTTTCGTGGCTTAAAAGTCATTCTAGCCCACTTTGCTGCCTCATCCAGCTTTGTTAAAACCCACCTTGCCTGTACATGGCTTGATGTTGTGATTGTAAGATCATCCATGTAACCCCTGATAGCTGGTTGCCGGGTCCCCGAGTCCATCATTGGGCCTCTGGTTTCCATCTCTCCAGCTTTGATAATGAGGTTCATACCCATGACAAACAAGATGGGTGAGACTGTACATCCTGTGACGATTCCTCTCTCAAGGTCCTGCCACTGGGTTATGTAATTCTTCGCTTTGAAATGGAGCTTGATTCCATTCATGTAGCTGGTGATCATTTCCTTGATGTGATCTGGGATGTGGTAGTACTTCAGTGCTATTCTGATTAAATCATGGGGAATGGACCCAAAGGCGTTAGTCAAGTCCAACCAAACAACTGTCAGATCGCCTTTTTTCGCCCTTGCCTCGTATATCATCTGGCTCAGGACTCCTGTGTGTTCCAGGCATCCCGCAAATCCTGGGATTCCACCCTTTTGGATTGAAGTGTTGACATATCCGTTCTCAATCTCAATCCTTCTTGCTAACACTGAGAAAAAGATCTTGCATTCAGCACTGAGCAGGGAAATGATCCTAAATTGATTTATGCTCTCTGAGGCCTCCTCTTTGGGGACAAAACATCCTTCTGCCTTCTGCCAGCTCGATGGAATGGTAACTTTTTTCCAGATTCTCTGGAGCAGCTTCCACAGGCACCGGAGAAGCTGTGGGCACTTCTTATACACCCTATAGGGTATACCACTGAGACCTGGAGCTGAAGCTGCTCTTGCCTTTTTAACCACATCCTGAATTTCCTTCCAGGTCGGTTCATTTGTGTTGAGGTTGATGGTGGGAGGCTCTGCCATGCCAATTTCTGGGTTTTCCAAA
This sequence comes from Clarias macrocephalus, assembly GCA_011419295.1. NCBI lineage: Eukaryota > Metazoa > Chordata > Actinopteri > Siluriformes > Clariidae > Clarias > Clarias macrocephalus. The sequence goes on along the minus strand of JAAGKR010001563.1, from coordinate 41,949 downwards.
AGGCGGCTATTTGGGTCTCCATGTGTCTCCTTAAGAAATGCCTCCACCTCCTCTTTAGAGCTGCTTAGACTCCCAGATTTTGCTTCTCCCAGTAGAGACCTAGTGAAATTGTATGGATCCTTTATAAACTGGGCTCTCCGCTTCTCCTTCCCCTTGCTTAGTATCCTTTTCCTTTCCACCCTTCTTAATCTCCTGAGACGTTCCCGAAGCCTGTTTGTGAGATCTTTTACCCCTTCTTTTTCCTCAATGCTGCTTGCTTTGTACCTCTTATTGAGGCACCTAATTTCTTTCCTCAAGTTACAATTTCTCTCTCTCTTCTGTTTGCTTGCTTCTCTGCCTGGATGTTGCCCTTTCTCTCTACCATGCCAAACCGTTCCTTTGCTAGGTTGTACGTAATCTCTGTAAGGGTGTTCACTTTCTGCTCCACTGTGCCTGCTGACGTAACGTGACTTGCTTCCTGGCTGGAGCTTTCCTGCATCTCACCAGATGCTAGATCTGTGCGCTGCACCTGTCTCCTCTTCCTCCCACACTTGGCCTTGGCCTGATGTATTTTTAGGCCCCTTAAGTTCTTGCATATCTTACTGCAGGGGCACATCGTCTCTAGTGCCTTCCCAGTTATGGTGGTTTGAGTGAGCCTTCTCTGTGTCCTTGTTCCTGTCCTGGCCGTCACCGTTGAACCGTTGTGATTTCTGCAGCTTGCTTGGTGCCCTCTTGCGAGTGCTATCCTGGAGGTCAACTGTCTCTCCAGTGTCACCAATCTTTCTTGGTCGTCATCCAGCCTTTCCTGGAAGTCACTGGGTGTCCAGAGGTTCAATAATACATACATCTATGGATGCTTCTCCTTCAGTCATCTTACGATGACTGGAGCATTTAAAAGCACTATATAAACAAAACTAACTTGAACTGACTGTTTTTAAAAATACCCATGTATGTATGTATGGATAAGGCCTCAGTGACATGGCTGTTTGTTTCAGGCACTTTGGTTTGTTGTTGGAGTGTTTCAAAAACTACTGATGAGTACAACAGTCTCTAAAATTTATATATACCTGTATATCCTGCCATTTTTTACTGACTGTTCTTATGCACCCACAGAACTGCTGCTCACTGGATGGTTTTGGTTTTTCACTTCATTCTGTATAAACTCTTCAAAGATAAGCAGCTTCACATTTCCCTGCATTCTGATGATGTTTGAAGTGAATGTTCCTAATAAAGTGGTAGGTAAATATATCACCTCATGTTATTAATCTATTTGAACTAATTGTCTAATTTCTTACCCATGTACCCGAGCACAAGCACAGGCTGAGGGCATGACCTCCCCTCTGGGAGAGCAGTGAAAAAATAAAAGCGGTGAGAGGTTGCCTGTGTATTGATGAGTGTGAGACAGACGAGGAAATGAAGAATGTGCTGTTTGTTTGACGTATCAATATTCCATGTCAGCTGTCTTAATGAAATGTTATGAGAACTGTAATTTTAATGTTAAAGCCTTGACTGATTTCCTGCAGGATACAAATAAGAGGTCACAATTTTAAATAGAGCTGATTTTCAAGCATGTATGAGTTCTCACTGCCAGATTTCCCACCACAACTTTGTCCTGTTCAGTATTTCAGCTACATTGTCTGAGAACCAGGCTGTCCTACCTGACCAAGCTCTGGCTAGGAGGAGGTTAAAAAGATGTTTTGGTGTCCATGGCTAGATTTCCCATTCATGACAGGTGTACAGGGTGAGCTTTTATATAATTCATCAACAAAATTGTATCATGTCATAAAGCTATACTTAAAGGCATAGCTGATGTGAGTGACAGCTACAATGCAGGTGTCAAACCACTAGTTCCCATCGTTGAGCTTCAAAACCTCTCTTCAGGAAACCTTTGGATGATGTCACAGAAAGTTTGTTCAGTACTTTTTATATAGTCTATGGTTAGCCTTCACCCAGCCTAAGTGGTAGCTGTTTATGATAGGTTAAAGCTGGCTAGGTGGCATGATGGTGTAGTGGTTAGCAAAAAGGACGTGCCTTGCACCTCCAGAGTCCAGGTTTGATTGCCGGCCAGGCTTGATTGCCTCGTGCCCTAAGTCTCCTGGGATAGGTAGGCTCTTGGGAGCATTTTTTAGGTGAAATCCAAAAAATCAATCACTTAAACAATCAAATCAGTCAAGCTGCAAGATTTGTTCACTAGGATGATCTTTGTGTTGCATTTTCGGAGATGTGTATGTTGACTATACCATATTGTGCCCAAACACCAAGAAATATTCTCCAGACCTGTAAATGTTGATGCTGAATAAGAAAGCTGATATTGATTGTGATGTATGGCAGTTAATGCACTCACTCTGCATTGGAGGGAAGTAGATCTCGGAGACGGGAGCAGTCTTCGTCCACTTGTACTGTGGAACAGGTTTGCCATAGCTGGACTTGCAACTCAGTGTCACGTTTCCCCTTACCACAGGATCACCGGTAATAGAGCACACTGGAGGGGTGGGAGGAACTGGAAACGCAGAGATAATCCACAAAGCCTAAGTTTATCAAATGAGATGAATAACAAATAACCTAATGTATGTTTAATAGCATTATACAAGAGGGGTTCAAGTCAAACCGTGACTTTTGATTGTGTAGAATGACAAAACACAGTTACGAGAGAAAAAACTAATTTGATTTCATTACATAATCTCCTTCTACAATTAATACACTTATCCCAGTGATTCACTAGTGCTTGGATACCATCAAATACTGAGCATGGACAGCCTGCTTTACGCCTGAAATGCTAGCTTCCCATGCAGGCACTCCTTTAATGGCCCAAGCATGTGAAATATATTGGCGATGTGGCAGAAACTACCAGCTTAGTTCATGTAATGTGCAAGTTGTGTTTGTGAATGATTGTGTGTACAGTTCCCACAGACTTTTTCCAAGTTGGCAACTTGTTCTTTGTTTATTTTCAAGGATCAGGAATTCCGTAGATGAATGTCCAAAGGAACGATGTCAGTGAACTCTGAGCCATCTTGACGGGGATCATCATTCTCAGATGTAAAGTCTTCTTTAAAATGTTTGCACTATTCAAATATTTTACTGCGGCTAAGAGTCATATCACCGTATTGTGCTTGAAGTCTTATGTAAATGTCAATCAGTTGTTACTTGAATGCCCATCGTAATTGAAAGTGCACTTTCTGAAGAATTTTATTATGTAGTTTTCCATAAAAAAGAATGAATGGATTCAGGGAATCCGTGGACAATATTATGAGTAAAAAAAGAATATTTAAACAAAGTATAGATCAAAAACACTTTTGGCACTATTATCATTAGGTGGCACTGTTCCCTTTTTGGCACACCTTGGTGAACCCTTCTTTCTAGACAGAGGGGCGTCTTTCATGGCATGATCACTGCACCTATTAAGTTAAGAAGTTTAATTCGGCACAACTCTGGGTAGTTAAAAGTTTTTTCATGTTTTCAAATTTTCTGTTTATGCAGAAACAAACTGTGAATCAGCCATACTAAAGCAATTAAGGCTAACAATATGAAATAGTTTTTCAAGACTTTCAATGCACTCACCTTTAACGTCGAGGTTCAGCTCCCCAGAGAGAGTGGGTGCTCCAGGAATGATGACGTTGCAGAGGTAATTCCCCGAGTCAGACTCCTGAGTGTTGTTAATGTAGATGGAGAGGTTGGTGGAGGGCATGGACACGGCAAAGCCAACACGTTTTCTAAATTCAGAACTTCCAATCCCGATCTCTCCTGAAGAATAGGAGATGATCTACAATAGCACAAAAAGAAATCAGTAAATTTAGGGCACAATTCCCCCCCCCTGTCCTGTTTCAACCATGCTATTTTGTAACCAGGATTGAGAATTGCGCTGCATCCAATAACTGGGTTGTATGAAGCATAAGGTTAAGGGTTTAGCCCAAGGACTTATAATTAGCGCTGTGGCAGAGCTCAAACCCCAGACCCGCTGACCTGACGCAGATAGAAGAAAAAGCCAAGTCATTACTTGTTATGTCATCCATTTGACTTACTTAGTATCACCATTCTATAATTTTCTGTACCAGCAAATTTTATTTTAATTTTTTTAGTATGTACCAGACTAAACCTACACACTGTATGTATTCTGAAATTATTTATACACTGCCAGTCAAAGGTCACACCTTCTAATTCCCTTCGTCTTTCCTGATATTTCTTTCTTTCTAGATCGTAAAACAATTCTGAAAACATCCAAAATATCTCCTTTGAGCAGCTGATATCAGGATGTGTCTGCTACTTATGGTCAGTAAAGAAATAATGGCTCTAATCTCAGGTGCTTTTGTTAATTGCCGATTTTTGGGGCTTGTAACTCTAAATTAACCTCTCCTCTGCAGTAAGTTTTGGTCTTGCTTTCTTGGCATGGTGTTTGATGGGTTTTGCAAATGCACTTGACACTACTGTTCTTGCACGAACTATTCCAGCTGACCTAAATACATCTTAAAATACAGTAACAACTGCTTGTGGTTGTTACTTAATTACATAATCCCATATGTGTTATTTTATAGTTCTAAAATACACAGAGGAGAAATGAGGATATTGCATAATAATTAATTAAATACATAATTTTAACATTTTATATTTAAGCATATTTTTACATTGTATATTTAAGCATGATGCAGCCTGTTGCAGGGAAACATTTCTTCCCAATTCTTTAATTTAATCTACATCATTTCATTTTTTGCACACCTACTGTATAGGACTCTTGCAATGTCATGCAATGTCAGTGTAAAACCAAACCAGCCACACTTTTGTCTGACAATCTGTCTGATGTTTTACGATGCCGGGCAGCTTTTGAAGCAACACACAAGGTCAAAAACCTGGAAGACAGTTTTATCAGTTTTCCACTGACAAAAAGGAAGGAGATTTGTGGTTATCAGCCATCCAGTAGGGAGACAAGGCTAATCCTGGTCAAGGATGTGTTCCTGTTGGTTATCACTACAGCATGTGTAGTGGCATTTTATTTCAGTTGTCATATTAAACTAAATACATGTTTAATAAATTTAACACAATATTCAGTATATCCAATATACATAAAGTAAAGTGTTACATTTATTGAGCTTCCTATAGCATTGTAAGTATTCAGTAGCATTTGCTATATTTTCTACTATCTGAAGTCCCTGTTGTTGATGGGAAAAGAGTTTGGAGAAATAGAACTCTCTGCCTAACTTATTAATACAAAGTAATACAAAGAAATAAACTTTTGTAAGGTTGAGTATCTTGTTCACGCTATGTTGTACACTCTGTTCGGTAATCAGAAAAATCGGATAACGCTTAAGTTTTGAATATAGTATCATATATTATAATATAATATTAAATAATCCCAGTAAAAATATTTACATAGACAAAGTGCATCCCCACTAGATGGCGCTCTAGACCAAACCAAGCCAACTGAAATCCAACTGGCACATAATTTCTCATAACTTCACTTCTATTGAACATTTAGATTACATTTATGGCACAGGATTAACTTCATTTAAATGCATAAGTATTGCAAAAGGTTCAGAAAAAATTCTGTCCAGCCAGTTTTGTGTTATGCTGTGACAAACTCTGGCTGGACCTGCATACATACATACACATACAGATAATCATACAGATAGAAATCTATCTAAGACTGGTTTCATTTTATTTTATTTTATTCTGACAGTAGGGGCGTGGTCGAGTGTTGGCTACAGAGATCACATAATGCTTTCCACCTGTGACTTGTTATGAGGGGTTGTGCTAAAATTAGCAGTGAGACAGGTGAATAGCAAGGTAGGGAGATAAATAGGTCAAAAACTGACATGTTGTTATAACAGAATGTAAACTACACTGATATTCTGGTTAACCCCATAAATACGTCATTATTTGTTTTGCCGGGATTATCTGTGCAGGGAACAAAATGGCGGTGGTTTTCATTTTGGATCACATGATTGCATGAGCGCTATAGACTCTGAATTTTTATTTTTATTTTTACCCACACATACTGTATCAAGCGTGTCTCACAGAACAGCCGCTTAAACTTACAGCCAATCAACGTCTTTAAATGATGTTAACATGGACCTATTTTAAAATGCAAATACATCTGTGTACACATCTGGCCACACCAAAAATACACAAACTATCAGAGACACTGCTGAACTAATAATTAGATGGTGAAATCAGTGTACTTTTATAATTATAATTGTGTGTTCCGCTTGTACTACAATGAAACCCATTACACCACAAAACAACAGAACCAAAAGGTTTTTAAAGTTTTTAATGACTTGTGTTTTTAATTACTACTGTATGGTAATCACAGACCGACCTAATCCCAACATGCCACTTTCCAGTCACTGTTTAATGTATAAATAGTAGTTATCTTAATAAAAGCTAAGTAGAACATTTCTTGTAGTGCATGTACATGTAGGCTTGATTTGCATCTGCTGTTAAATCTTGGGTATTTCAACACACATAATTAAACCCAAACAGTGAGGATTTAACCCTAGTCATAACATTATATATAATATATATATATATATATAATGTTATATAAAATACAGTATATAATAAGAAACCATTAAAAAAGCATGCTACTGAGGTGACCTAAGTAACTGACTGCATAGATTAAATTAATATCACAATTTCATCCTTACTTTATTAAAACATTCAGGACTGTGGTGGATCCATTGAGCCTCATCCAAAAATCCTGAATGTGAGGCGGGGATAAAACCTGAACCATGCCCAAACATTTCTACACTTTCAATCAAAACTTGAAGCAGTTGATTTTAACTGAAGCACCTGGCATGTTTTTGAAATAAGGGACGAAATCAGGGAACCTGAAGGAAACCTATGAGGACGTAGGGAGCACATACTGAAACTCAGGATTGACCTGAATATGCTGGAGCTTTAGTTCCCTTAGATATAATGCTAGTTGTGTATGACAATTAAAAAGCAATAAATAGCAACAGTGCAAATTTTTTTCTCATAATTATGACTTTAAACTGAAAATTCTTAGAACTCTGAGAAAAAAGTCAACATTTTGGGCTACAGATTTACTGGTTTAAATAGTATCATACTACAGTTCAATCAATAACAGTAGCGTTGCCTAGTGAACCAGGCCAAACAATTAATACGAAACAGTCGGTTCAAAATAATAATTTGTCCATGGGTCAGATGTCCACAGATTTAAGCCTGCACAGTGGAACGTTCTTATAGTAAGTCCTCAAATGACGTTACTGGATCTATTTTAAAATGCAAAAACATCTGTTGCTGCACCAAAAATAGTCAAACTATTAGAGACAATGCTAAACTAATAATTAGGCAGTGAAATCAGTGTACTTTTGCTGCCAGCACTTGTCACTCACATTTTTGTACTCTCTAGCCTTGAAGTTCCAGATAACTGTATTTTTCTCGATGACAGATGTGGGGGTGTACCAGGCCTCCAGAACCACCATTTGGCCCTTGATTGCTTCTATGTCCTTCTTTGGCATCTCCACTCTCTGGGAATCACCTGCGATGGAGGAACTTATGTATTATTTTATACAAAACTATTCAATATTTCCAAACCTTAAACAAATTAAAATAAATAACATTACAAAAGAATATTTGCATGCATGTAAAGAAAGCAACATATTACATGATAGATCAGTTTTCAGACAAAAAACAAAAAAGCTAACAAAAAAACCTAATGTACACTAGGCACTTGGATTTTGGGGGATACATGGACGTACAGCACCGCATGTTCTTCACAATAAACAGAATAAACAGACAGACAAAAGGACTGACACCCCCACCATACCCCAAAACAAGGGGGAGAAAAACCTATATATTCATTAATTGTAAATGAAATGAACTAAGAAATCTACATAAAATGTGACTTTTGTAAAATAAAGTAAAACTGTAGCACAGATTTCCAGAATTTACTTAGTTTTAACTTGCACTAAGACAATTTTTCTGAGCATCAATTATTTACTACTCTGGTCTAAATTTTGGGATTAGGATTACCACACACCTCAAAGAGGCAAACCAATAAATAAAGACATAGAAACGGTACAGAGAACAGATTCTCCTGGGCTGAACAGCTGAAGGTGGATTATCGGATCCCAGCAGCCATTATGATCTAGATCAGCCAGCTTGGTAGTGAGTCCACACAAACAGAACCAGCTTTGATGGACTAAACTGCACTTTATTTTCACTGTCTATTTAAACTAAGCAGAATTCAGATGAAGGAATTAAAGCAGAGCAGCTATATCGGAACTCTGTTAATCTTCAACACCTCACCCTTTAATATTTAAGTGTAGAGTGAGGTAGTTTTCACTGTGAAAGCAGCTGACCTCAAACTGACATTTTTCCTGGTTGATTAGAAATCTGTTTTATCCTTCACTATAATCCCTAAACAATCTGCTGGCTCACGTTTTCATGCAGTTTACAAGGCTTGTGTGAACAAGTCCAGCTCAGAAGTCAGAAGTAACCATAAAATAAGACACGATCGCTTATTGTCTTTAGTTATTCCTATTATAAACAACAATTGTGGATTTTTAGTTTTATACCACAGTGCTGTTAAAAGTTTTAGTGTGACATGTGAAGTGGGGCAGGATGCTATTGTTTCATTTTGGGTACCACAATAATCGTCATCCACAAGTGGGTCAGATCCCAGGCAGGCGACGTCAGTATAATTAATAGTAATAAAACTGAAGACCCAAAGCATCCCCTAACGTGGGATGACTTTTTAAATACTGTACTTTAAGTGTAAGGATGTTGGGATGATGTCCTCTGTTGAGACAATGTTATTTTTGAAAGTTATAATGACTTTGATGTTGAGATATTAATTACAAAATATTGTAAACACAACCTTAAAACAACAAAATTGTAACCTTTATTTGGAGCATTTATGCCGATTAACATCCATTTGCACTGACCACATCCATGGTCCCTTAAGTTTCTAACAGGGTTTATAATCCTGATCGGAGATCCAAGCTGAAGCAAGTCTGACGTAGTCCTTGTTCTTCAATATTCTATCGACTTTAGGCAATGCACCAGTTCCACTGTCAGCAAAACAGCCCCAAAGCATGATGCTACCACCACAATGCTTCAGGTTGAATGCCTCCTTAGCTTTACTCTTCTAAACATACATCTTGTCAAAATGTTCCTCAAGAAGGGCTTTTACTAAAACCCGAATTCGGTTGTTTCGTTGTGTAGGCATCTGTTTTCACCATACTAAATTCCACCACCAAATTTGAAATCGTTACTATAGCAGAATAAGTGACATCATTACGGCAAGACTTTTCAATAATTGACCTCAAAAGTGAACTACCTACTGTAAAAAGCTATGCAGCGTGCTATAGAGTGAGTGTAACTTCTCTGAGTTGAATTTCTGCTTATGGAGCACAAATAAACTGAACATTGAGTCACCTGTGTGTGAACTGTCGCTTACTGAATAATAATGTCTTGCTCAAAAAGCTATTGTATAAAAGCACAGTTGGACCTGCTACTGTGTGTTACACTCTTGCTTGTACAATGTGGATTTGTTGTCATTTTTAGCCTACATGTTAACAGCCAAGACTCTTGAGCATGGTACCCAGAAAGAGAGCTTGTGTTTCTCTATTTACCGCACTAATAGCCCTGATATGCTGTGACCATGTCCGTGGAGTAGCAACCGCCTTTTCAAGTCACACTGTATGCATTGTACAGTACATGCACTATCGACATGCTTTTTTCATCCAGCAATGTGCAGTCATGTCTGTGTACAGCCATGTCTATGGAACAAGCTGAAGTAATTTGGTCAATGAAGAAAAGTGTCACAAACTGGACAAATTGCCCAGGCATGATTCTATGGGATACAAAGAATCCGCACAGTGGGTTTGTTCAATTCTAATGGATTCCTATAAATGTATTTGCTTTGACGCGGCAGGTATGGATTAAAACCTTGTTCAAATTGAAAAAAGAAAAAAAAACTGCAGCATTCAAAGGCCTGTATGAACTAGCTTTCAATTGATCAAAATTTCCAACCTGCATAAAAGGTTATGTTGATAATTTTATCCCAAGTGCTTGAAGAAATCAAGAGGCTTTTTACCAATTGCCTGGATGAAAGCCTTATGAGGAAAAAAACAAAAAACACGAGACCTGACTGTCAACAGGAGTCCACTCTCATTAACCAGAGACCCACAGTTTTCTAAAATAATCTCCTCTCTCACTTGTCTCCAGCGCACAAGAGTCTTAGAGATAAAGCAATTGGAGAGACAAGCAGCCTTGTTCTGAGGTCTCCCTTAAAATAAACGCTAATCTCGTGTGAGTGAAAGTGGCAGCAACACATCGGAGAGACGCAGAGCCACCAGGGCCTTCAGGCTCACCGGACATGATCAACGAGTCCCCGGCTTATTTCAGACTCGATAGGCTGTATTGTTCAGAAAACGATGGAATTAATAATCTTTCAGTTCTAGGAAAGTAAAAGATAAGAGGGTCAGGTGGGTCAGAAAGGGATCGCAGAAGAGAATGTGATTTGTTTCCAATCCTTGTAGGTTAACGCTAAGCTCTGCCAGATGGTGCTCTGATTACAAAAAAAAACATGGGGAGAAGGCTGCTTTAAACAGGATTACATTAACGTACATTAGCTTTCTTCCCATGACTATTTGAAGTGATTTGGAGAGTGCTATCTCAGATGGTCCAAATCCCCTCTTAAGCTTTAAGGGCTTTTAAATTGACTCTTCATACCGTACATGTATGGAGTGTCGACCCCCTTCTCTTCTTTCATGCACCACACAAACTTACATACAAATAAAGACTATAAAGAGTAATCATTAATTACTTTATTAATGCCTTCAAGAAGCTCAATCTGTCCTACCAACAATCATCAGTTAAAGACATACCATCAGTGTCTAGTGATAAGCAACTGCAATAAATAAATTGATAATTAAAAACAACTTTAGTCCAACCCCACAAGACTTATATTAGGGTTGCGCATATTTTTCTTAATCGATAGTCAAGCATGTTAACAGTCGACATTTCATACTGTTGAACATTCGGTTTAAACTGAAAGAATTTTAAAACAACAGCAGTTTTTGACAGAGCTCTGTGAAAATAAAGATGGCGGAAGTGGATTGATTATAAGCAGGTCGACTCATTCTGGTGTTCATAAAAGGAGTAGCAGAGACCTGACTCTTCAAATAAGCTATTAGCAAGGATGTAAGGAGCCTGGCTAGTAACAGCTTACCACAACATGCTAAACAAATGTATCAGTTACATTTTTAACGACAATTAATTCCTTAAAACCTCTATTTAATACAAATACTTCTTTTTTGACTGGTATGGTTTCTAGTGAAAAGCCTTTCGATAAATCCACAGAAGGCTGTCTGTAAGAAACAACGTTAAAGGAAGATGACCAGCCTGAGAGACTCTCAATCTCAGTGGTGTGAAGATGAACAAAACGATGCCATTGCACAAGACATCCATCTCTCCATCGCCACTAGCATGAGGACACGGTCTGCTCCTGAGAAAATCTGTGAAAGAAATATTAATCCACACAACAGACAGATGGCTGGGGCTTGCATAATGTATAGTTACTGATCCTGAAGAAGAGGAAAGAGGAGACGCCAACGGCAAATGGGAAAAGGAACAGATTGTATCTTACAGCCGATATTTATAAGTTTAAAGTTACCAAACCATTATTTTAAATGTTTATGATGCTGTAGATAGGATCTTATACCATATGTATAATAACATTTACTAAATTAATGAAAGCATGACTTCCTAAGCTTTTTTATAATTTAATTACGTTTTATTCAGGCAGCAGGATGGCATAGTGGCATCACAGTCCAAAGACATGCAAGGTAGCTGCGTGGTGTTTCCAAATTGCCCATAGTGTGCAAGTGAGTGTGTGAATTTGTGCATGTTTATGCTCTGCAATAAACATGGCACCCCACCCAGGGTGCATCCCACGTACTGTTCTGAATCCTCTGGGACAGGCTACATGCCTCCTTTGACCCAGTGCAACATATGAAGTATAGAGAATGAGTGAGTGAGTTATTTTTCTAGTACTGTCAGTAAAGATTGTCACAAAGCTGCTTTTCAGAAATCTGGATATATATAGGTAAGTGAAACCACAAAGTACAAACTTGAGCCTCTGCATACAGGGCTGTCCTCTGCAGCAGTGTGTGCTTTTCAGGTGGGAAAAAAAAACAAGTTTATGTCATTAATTAGTGTCATTAATGTCACAATTGGATTATATTGGGAGAAAAAGTGGGTTTGATAAGATCAGTATTTTATTCCCTATGTAATGAGCATACACTTACTGGACACTTTCATTGAAACACCTGTACTCCTATTTATTCAGTCAAGTGGTTGATTATGTGGTATGCATAAAATCATAACATAGGTTAATTTTAACATCAGAAGAAAGAAAAATGTGATGTCTGGGACTTTGACATGGCTGATGATTCCCGACAGGGTGATGTATGCATTTTCATGCAAAGAAATGTTATGCAAAACAATCTCTGGAGTTCACAAAAAAACAGTGAGTAGCAGTCCCGCAAGCAGTATGGCATTAATGGCTTAATGATCAGAACAGTAAGAGGTCAGATTGCTAAAATGCTTGTAGGGCTCATCAATTGTAAAAAAAAAAAAAAAAAAAAAAAAAAACCCATAATCTCAATTATTTTTGGTCAATATTGAGATATCAGTTACTTAACATGATATATTTGGAAGCATCAAGCATTTATTCAGCTTCTAAAGAAAGATTGTTTTAGCAGTGGTATTTCTTGAACTTTAAATATAATTTTGCTGTAAAAAAATATATGAAAAAGAGAGGGAGGAGAGATGAATGCCACAGCCTGGTTGAGAGTGAGTTTGAGCTTTTAGTGAGGGGTGAAAGCACACAGGCTTGATGGATTTCTAACACGAAATGAAATTGTAAGTCAAATTGAGATTTGACGAGCTGAACAGCCCTACTGATTAGAGTTGACAGGAAAACTATAATAACTAAAATAATGGCACTTTACATCCATGGTGAACAGAAAAGCATCCCAATACACACAACATTTTGAACCTTGAGGCAGATGAGCTACCATGGCTCACAAGAACTGGGTAACTGAAGATTGATCTGAAGATCTGTATTGACTAACTGATTGATTGATCGATTGATGGTCTTCTTCTGTTATGTATTCTGAAATGGATTTCTGTTCGTCATTTTTGTAAAGAGTGGTTATTGGATTTATCATAGACTTCTTGTCTCCTTGAAGAAGTCTGGCTTTTCTCGACAAAGCATTTCCACACATAGAACAGTCATTCAGTGGATTTTTTTTTGTATGGTTTTTGATTGACGTGCAGCAACAACTGCTTCTTTAAGACCACTGCTTATGTCTATCCCTCTTTGGAGTTAACACACACTCCAAACCTGCTAACCGACAAAACTTTTGCGTTTATTAGAGGTCTGCACATCTGCTGGTGAATTACACGAAAAAACATTAAATTAAAAGAGGTGGTACTAAATTTTTAAAATGACTGTACATGCGATCCCTGACTGGCGATTCACTGGCATGTATTTTTCTGCATTCAGGTCACGCTAGATCAATCACACTCTTAAGTCTTCAGTCTCTTCAACGGTCAACATGCCACTCTCACTTTTTTTTTTTTTTTTTTTGCATCAATCTGTGAAAAAGAAAATGCTGTGTGTGTGTGAAAATTCCAAGCGCCATTCCAGCACATCTGGCACCAATAACCATGCCACAAAGTGACTGAAATTCTCTTTTTTTTATTGGTTCTGATGATTGCCGTGAACAATAAATGCTCCTGATCTGTATCTCCATGGCTTTACTCATAAATGATAATTGCATGAATAGGCAGGAATACAAGTGTTTCTAATAAAGTGCCTGGCAAGCACATACACTAAAAACAGAGCAGTTCTGCCTAACTGTGTGACTTATTCCTATTTTAAAACAAAGATTGTGCACATCCGTGCTAAATTAAATATTAATTGAATGAGTAATTAAATAAAATACACTTAGACCAAAGACTATAATGAATTCTAATACTGTGTTATGAGTGTATTGGAAATGTAGTGTAGCTTCACTTCTACTGTTTATTGTTTATAACAATAAAAAATGAATAACAGTGTTATCCCATGGCAGACCCTGCAGTACATGCAGCCTGACAAGATTATTCTGTATTTCCCATAATGCTGTGCATGTGACGAGAATCTACACTTTGTCATGATGCATGCACGCAGCTAGTGGGAACACATTAATAAATGGAGCACACTGCTTTGTGAAAGGAATAGAGACGTGACTATTTGGAAAATATAGTTGTATAGAGAAGTGGTATAAAATGTTATTTCTCCAAAATTGAAATACTGTTTCCAGCGTATCTCATTCCTTATATGTGTAGAAATAAAATGAACAAATTTAAGGTATTTTGTGGTGGCTAGTTTTCCTCCAGGCGATACAGGAGTCGGAGAATACAGATCTATCAAAGTGTGACAAATTCCTATTAACCTTACTGAAATGGTAGCTGTCGGGCACAAGGCCTCACTTGCACACTAATATCAGATGACATTATTTTTTTCATTTTCCTCTATTTTCTATTCTAGCATCTTATATCAGCTGACACTTTAGAACACTGAGAAGCACAATGCCTGTCCAAAAAAGTCTCCATTTCAGAAGGGTCAAATTATTGAGGTGCATCAAGCAAACAATTAAAGAGAAAGTAGTTAAGAACTTTTCAACACATTATCAAACTCTGGAAGGATAGTGTTGAACCACACTTTAATCTGAAAAAAAGACCCCAATTTTCTAGGGGGAAAAAATTGGACTTTGGAGCAATGGAAAAAGGTCATGTGGTCTGAATGACCCTATTCCTGAGCAACGGTTACATAGGGGTCAGAGGGGAAACGCAAGTGATGCACCCATCATACATGGAGAGCACTGTACAAGCCTCTAGGGGCAGTGGTATGATCCGGGGTTGCTTCAGTTGGTCAGGTCTAGTCTTAGCAATGTTGTGTGACAATAAAAAGAAGTCCCCTGATGACCCAAATTTACTTAATGACTAGGTTATCAATATGGAGTCTTCTATGCCCCAAATTTACTTAATGACTAGGTTATCATATCTATGAGTTTTTCTTAGTGCTTCCTAGCAAATTTATGTTAAATTTGTGTTTTTCTTAAGACTGTTTGGTACCAACCCCTTCAGTTCTCTTCACATTTTGCATGTGGAAATGCTCTTACTTTCAGGAAACTGACAGTTCACCACTAACTTTCCAGGTTTTAATAATGCATTTTAGTTCATTTTAGTAGTTTCAATAATTTCCTTATCTGTTTTCTTTTGTTGTTCTTTTTGTCTTTTCCCGCATGCCCCTTGGAGTTATTTTAATCTCTCAAATCTATCAATCTCATGTAAAGAACATCATGATTTAATGTCAACTTTTACACAATCTACAGTACCATTTTTAATTGTCAAACCCTATAGCTTCAGACGCACATAAAAAAAAAATCCTGTTTCTACTCACAACCTGTGTACTACAAAAAAACTACATCTTCTATAATTATTGAAGCATCCAGTATGTAAGTGTTAAAGTATTAAAGTGTGTGTATGCATGTCATTCCAGACTCTGGCAAGACAAGGCTGAAATTCTTTTGGTTAACGGCTCCCTTAGATAAGATAGGAACACCTGCAAACTAATTCAGCTGAAAACAATGTTTCTTTCAGAGACGGGCCAGAAGAGATGGTTTGAATGAATAAATAATAGAAAGCTCTGTGTCAGCATAACAGCAACATGTTCTGTTTTAATGTGTTAAATTTGCACTATTTCTGAAAAGTCAGTGTACTCTTGATATTCAAATCCACTTTCAATCAATTGAGTCAGAATTGAAAAAATTTAACATTGAAATTCTTGTCCTGTGCTGTTCTAGGAAACGAACTAAAACCAGATTACTGAACTGTCTGCTGGTATTAGTCTGCACATTATTATTATTATTTTTTACCATGTGATTTTAACACTGTAATTGAAGTCTGTATAGGTGGATTTTTTTCGTGAGCTGGAGGCAAAATATTCCCTGAGCATTACGTTAACTAGCGCTGGCTAGTATTTTTGTCATTTGTATCCTAACACTGGTTGAAGTTAACATTAACCTGCAGGATGGGATTTACTGACCCATACAAACTCATTCATCAGTTGATGAAAGAATGTGATAGGACTAGCTACCATGGAATGGACAGACACTGTACACATCTCTCTGATAGCTGCGGTATGATACACATTAGAATTGCGAGAGAAATCACCATTATTCCTATTAGTCCCCCATTTATGATTAATTTTAGGTGGCATGAAAGAACGTTAGTTACGTATACATGCATACATGCATACAACGGACAAACGTGATCGCCTCAATAAGATCCTTTAGTTTTATTGTGTTTAATCAAAGTGGTTTTAGATTTTTTTTTATTTTTACTGCCAACAAAATCTGCTATGTGAGAATATTTAAAGCTAGAGCCAAGTTTCTATTGTTTTGTCTCCAGAGAGCTCCATGACCTAATTGAAGCTCTAAAAGGATTTATTGACGCACCAGGTTTTCAAGGGGCGTTCAAGTCCATTGTTGAAGCATGGTGGTGGGAGCAACATGTATGGAGCTAATTCTTTTCAACTTGGTCTGAACACAGATCTAAATTCTATATAGACGTACATTCAAAATAAAATAAGAGACTAAATTACTCAACAAACACATTTTTGTTTAGTCACAGGTTTTAAAAGGAAGCTATTATGTAAAAATCACTTTTTAGTCATTTTTAAATATTCAGATGGGTATTCAGTGGACAGGTACAAAAAAAAAATCAGTAAGGGAAAAAACATTCCCTGTTTTTTGTACTTGTAAACAGGCCAATTAGATAGTGATCTCATATAACGAGAGCCCTGCCCCCTGCTTGTTAGACAGATCTGCTGTTCTTCTGCTGTGGCTCAACAGTAGCTCATTTACTTAGGCACACTAAAGGACAGGAAAAAATTATTCAGTTATGAATAAAAAATTTTGCTTTTTGTTTAATTTCATTTTAAATGAAATGTTGATCTCTTGTATTTGACGTTCGTATTGTTTAAAGGCTGTGCTTGGTTTTTAAGTGAGAAAAATAAAATATGGAATGGTCAACACTTAATTACTCATATTTAATTCAGTTGTGAAGCTTTTGAGTTATGACAACTTATTAACTAAGTTAAAATTCTTGCAGTTGAACAAAATTGGAAATTTTTTTTTATCAAATTGGGATATTTATACATTTTTTATATTTAGAATCACAATATTAATCGAATCAGCAGTTAGTGATAACATGGTATAATATCTGTTATGACGGCCTATTTCCATCCATAGAAACGGTGAGTTTGGAAGAGGAGTAAAACTGATTGAAACTGAGGTTTAAAAATGCATTATCTCAGAGTGTTTCAGTTGGAGCATTACCAGACACACTTTGGAGAATTTAACTTGAAAAAGAAAGAAATAGTAACATATAGGAAGATTAAATTCTTTGCCACACTTAAAATAAAAATTGGCACAATAATAGCACTGAGAGGGCAAATTGCTTATTAAATATTTACAACAGGTCTTAGACTGGAAAGATTCCAATTTAACACTGAAAGATTGCGCTAGATACATTTCCATGTAAACTCTCTCCATCTTGCCAGCTCTTGGGCCTCAACCTTGTGTATCACAACCCTTTAAGTTACGACACAATACAAATGCTATTTACAGTATGTGACAATTTATTAAATGTTTCTCTTAGCATTTTTATGCCACTTTTTACACTTCTATCCTAACTATTTTCAGCTTCATGCTCCCATTTTAAAAAGCACATTTGTTATTTTCTCATGTACATACAAATTATTACCAAGTACTTGAAAAGGGATATACTGTAACATTTATATGAATACTCATCAGCAGGCACATGGAAGCCTCGACTTGAGAATTAAATTTACTATACTAGTTCTTATCTTAGAACTTCTAAGAGGATTTTTTGTAATTATTAGTTTAAAATAGAAAGAATAAGTTCAACTTCTTGTGCACAAAGTAAAACACTGTGTTAAGTAAATGAATCTTTAATGTTTCATTAACATTACTTAAACATCACCTTCAAATGTAGTTTCATGCAGCCATGCTGTGTAAAGATATATTTCCCTAATGTTTATACAATGTTTTACAGTTCTATATCCAAAACAGCAGCATGCCCTCTCGTGTGATATTGCTTAATTATATTAATTATTATAAGCTCCTCATGTACTGGTATTTACTGTCACTATTTAAATAAAAGATTTGTAAGAATAATACATGTGATTCATTTCTGTATTTGTACCACAAACACTCAGTTGATTAATCTAAAGCTAATATCTGTGCATAGAGTATAGCTCATTTAAGGATAAGACATTTCATTGTTCATTTCTGATGCTGTAAGCAGCCATTTGACACACGCTCTGTAAACAGGAAATAAAAAACTCAGTTAAGAATAATACAGAGATAGGCAAAAATATGTGCTGCTCAGTTAAATGTTAAACTCTTGTATTTGAAGCTAATTAGTATTGTTTCAATGCTGCCCTTGTGTTTTTTTTAAGGAAGAAAACTAATGCTGTAAGGAATTAATTATATTATTATAGAATTGCAATTTTAATTGACTCGACACCTAGGTATTGTGATAATATCATATCGAGAGGTGACTGGTGATTCCCATTCCTAATAGATACTGTTACTATTCTTAAACAACGTAACATCTAGATGTAGATTTTTTAAATTATTTAATTAAGTAATAAATTTATTTATTTATTAACAATGTAAGGTATGTACATTTACAGTATGTGCATTCCTTCTGTGTTCAACAAATTATGGCCAGTCTGCCCCATTTATTTCAAATAAATGAAAACAAATATATTTTTCTTTCTTTTTTTTACTGCACTGAACCCTAAATTAAAAACTAGAGCATGTATTGAACCACGACTTTTGCGTACTGTTATACCCGTTTTTTTAAACACATCCTACAGACATTATTCAACAACAGCAACCTCAGAACTAGGAATACAAAAGGAACAAAATGGGCAATGCACGTTAGATTAACGTTCAACATTTCATGTCAACTAGAATAAAAGTAGCAAATCATATGCAGATAAAGATAATTAGCTCTCTTATCTGGGTGTGTTTAGCTACCCTTTGATGTTACAATATAAAACATACAGTATGCAGCAGCTTGTTCCATGTGCTGGTTCATCCTTGCTAATTAGACGCTGGGGAACAATTAGCTAGTGCATGAGATATGACTAAATCTGGGAAGAAAACTGTGGGCAAAACATAAATAAATCCATATCACTGAAAATTGAGTTGTTGGATTTATTCTGTGGACTGTGCGAGAAAGATCCAATAAATATATAATCCAATCAATGATGGAGAGCCTCACAGACAATCCGTGCAGGGCATTGTGGTGTTTTTCCATCAATCATTGCATTCATAGTTTATTACTGCATCCACTATGTATTTTTGCCTGGATGCAGAATTAGACTATGTCAAGTTTTTTTTTCGCATTTACATTTATGTTCTTAATCTAGCTCGAAAAATTATTCTGAAATAACCTCTAATATATTAAAATCGATAGAATGCTCTAGTAGCATCCATAGCAGCTCTTTCTTTCACCATCTTTTACATCTGTGTATATGGAAGTAACACAGCTCCAAGATGAGAAGTGTGTCCTTTCATTCCCACGGCTGACTTCTAAATATTCACACCAGAGCCTGAGATGGCAGGGGTGCATGAGCATTAAATGCTTGGGGAATTTCCAGGTCACAGTATATATATTTTTTCCAGTCTGCTCCAGATAGCACAGCCTGCAGCTGCTCTCAAAAATGTTGGCTGTTATAGGATGATAAGATATTGCTACGTGCAGTAGCTGGTAGAAAAGGCAGAGGTTACCAGGGGGCTTTATGTTGAACATGTGGCTCATTCTTACGCCTAATTACACAATTTCTGAAAGTTATACCTCATTTTTAGTTTTTTAGTATCAGGGTTGGGGGAGATTACTTTTTAAAGTAATTACATTACAAAATTACTTTCATTAAAAAATAATCAGTTACATTACAGTGTTACTTTCTGATAAAAGTAACTAGTTAGAGTTCTTTTCCACTGCAGAAAATGAAAACTCCCTTGTAATTCCTCATGCATGTTGTTTTAGTCAAAACCTTTACAATTATTCTACCATCATCACTCAGTGACGCGGCCCTCAGGGAAGCTCGTGGACCTTGTAGAACTTCGGGCGGTCACTCGCGGCGGCTCACACTCACCGCAAGTCAAACCGCATAAGTGAGACAGGGGTATAACAGTAGGAATAACGGGGGCGGGGGGGGGGGGGGGTACTGAGTACTTAAATGGCGGACCTAACAAATTATCTAACTCCTTCATCAAAAGAGTAATCCAAGTACTCCTTGGCAGCTCGCTATTGAAACATTTTCATGTCGCTACCACTTCATTATTGTCTCATGTCAAAATTAGCTATAGAGTTTTTTTTTATGTTCTTACAAATTCTGTAAAATCATTAATTGCTCAATATGGGGTCTCTGTGGTTGAAAAATTTACCAAATTAATCTGTGTCTTTGCAAGTGTTTTTGTAATATAATAAAATTCTATTGTAGCATCCCAGAAAAAATATGTACAATTTTCTTTCTTTCTAAGACGATTTTCTTTCCAAAAAGTTTATTGCTAAATAAATGTTTGTTAGTAAATGAATGTTAAAAATTTAAATCAGACCTGAGTGTATAGGTGTGAACAGCGAAGACATCAATAGGAGTCCTGGTGAAACCTGGTGTTACCTGAGCCAGGTGTCAATAGGTCTTACATATTGTGGATTATTCAGTGAAACAGAGGCTCTGCTAAAAAAAGTTAGGCACATCAATCACTTTACCCCAAATAAAATGTCTTTCTGAGTGTTATAAATTAGTTATTTTGCCATGAGCACACACAGAAGACTTTTATGAACTCAGTTCTGTGAGGTTTGTTTATTCTCCTTTTTCTCTGCTTTTCTGCTAGAATCTAATTTAACATATTTACAGCCACCTTATGAAGTCACGTTATGAAAGCCCAGTTTTTACTCTATTATGACTCCCTAACAGAAGACCCGCTCCCTGGGTTTGAGGCTCGGCCCAGCTTGTTGCTCAGGTTTGCTGCTAAGCTATCAGTTGCAGCATTAACAGACATCCATTTTTTAACAAACTGTGTAAAAAAAAAAAAAAGAAAAAAAAAATATATATATAATAGCAAGGACTAATCAAAAGATTACTGAAGGTCTTTGCAGGTCTCAAGAGATCTGAAGACCTGAAGAACTGATGAAGAAGCATTAAGATATCTGTTGAACATTCTTGGCTTTTGTTGTCTGCATTAATGAGCACATATCATTAACAGTTTCTAATTTTCTTTCATTCTAATTCATCTAATATTCATCTTCATTTAATTAACTTTCATTTTAAATACATATGTTAGAAGTCAACATTGATAAGGATTTTAAGTTTACATTTCTGGGCCATGATATAAGTGATGTTTACAATGTTATATAAATTATAATAAACTTAAAAATGTAAGTAAATAATCTACTTTGGAACACTAAAGCAATAGGCTTTCGGTCTTCTTTCTTATAGAATCAAATGTATTTCAATTTACACTGTGATCATTAGAGTTGTGAAAATTGTTAATACTATAGAAACATAATACTTTACTCATCGGGTACTCAATATACTCTTTATTTAACAAGCACAAGCTTTATTTTCATGATGAATTATAAGTGGGCACAAACAATCCTGATTTCTTAATTAATGATGGATCACTGCGTTGATCCATTCTAAGGCTTAAAAAAAACTGTCATTACATACAAATTAAATTGTAGAAGGTATAATTAGTGTAAGTGTTTAGGGAAGCCTGTTATTGGAACTCAGCTTCACACTTTTTTTTTCAAAATAGCACACTTCATTATCCTTATTTCTTCCCATCACACTGCGACGAAGATCATGAAATTCCAACTGCGTCCTAATAAAGGCTATAAAGATATTGAATAAAGATATTCAAGAATGCAGCCAGAACGGGGTCAAAATGTAGTTCATTCCACTATCTAACTCATCCCTGTCAGGTTTTCAATGCAACCATCTGTTTGTCACCAATGTCCTATCACACACATGATCATGCACTTACATATGATTATGCACTCATCATGTCCGGTAAGATGTCACCGCGCGCTTACCAGGTGCTTATCACACGCTTACTACATTGTCATTACATCCAGTGGGTGAGAATAATTTCATCATGAAGTGATGGTGTGAGGAATTATGTACGGTATTTATCCTAATTTCTCAGAACGTGACACACGCGGTTAACCTGCTGCAAGTATTTAGTATTATGTATTTACAATCAGCTTAAACATGCTAAGGACTAGAAGAATGTTAAAAGGAACTTCTACAA
Organism: Clarias macrocephalus; assembly: GCA_011419295.1. Lineage (NCBI taxonomy): Eukaryota > Metazoa > Chordata > Actinopteri > Siluriformes > Clariidae > Clarias > Clarias macrocephalus. Next base: position 19,540 of record JAAGKR010001563.1, on the reverse strand, counting down.
CGTCTTCAACAAGGCAGCATGAACCTACCAATATCATAGCACATGCCTGAAGAGATTGCTGTGAAACTCCAGTGACGTAGAAAAATGCCATTTCAATGACAGCTCAATCAGAACAGCATGCAATTATTCCCCGGCTGGTAGTACATCAGTGAAGTCCTTAAAAGGTGTTATATATGCAGTTAACTGGTCAGGGCCACTGTTACTACTCTCTTATTAATTTATTCTTGCATCTTGCTTAAATCTTGTCTTCAACAGTTGGAAGAACAGTGGACAGTTAACTCCTCTAAAATCTTGACTTTACATCTTGAATATAATGTACGCAGTAAAGTAACTCTACATTAGAGTTCTGATTTAAAACAGTCCACAAGTCATACCCAGGTTCAAGCAGGTTTCACAGTGGGCTTCAATCTAATTAAGTGGGAAAAATCATATGATAAATTATTAATAAGGGTAACATGAAAAAGTCTGGTTGTGCACTAAAAAAATATATGATTCCACTTTGGTTCTTATTCTTAAATTGTGAAGACAGCTTTTAAAAAACTCTCCATGTTTTATGAGCACAATTAATGTCAATTAGACTGCAGATTTTCTATTTGACACATGAATTTACCGAAGGCTACTCTATTAAGAACTCCTGTATTTCCGCTCATTTATACAATTATCTCATCAGCTAATCACGTACATGACAGCAGCCCAATACATAAACTCAGACAGATATAACTCTAGAGCGTCAATTAATTTTTACATCAACTCAGAATGATTAAAATGTCTTCTCAGTGATTTTAACCATAATATGGCTTTTAGTACCAGGAGTGCTGGTTTGGTATTTTATAGAAATTAGACAGCACTGTGTACAGTAAGAAACAAAAAAGGTCCAGTGCAAGGAAAAGGAACAGGAATTCAGTGTTGCAATGGTAACAGACTCACAGAAACTTTGCAGTTGAAAAAATGATGTCATCTGATCTCATGGATCTTCATTTATATTCCGACATATTCATGTGGTGGGGTCATAATTTGGTCATAAATATATGAATCCATGGATACAACCTGGCTTTTTGTGTCAGCAGTTCAGGCTGGTGGTGGTGATGGTGGCGTAACAATGTGGGGCATACTTGCTTTGCACACTCTAGTTTTTTTAATAGCAACCCAGCATTGTTTGAATGTTGCAGCCTATTGCAGAGTGTCGGAAAATCAAAAGGTATTGCTGCTGACCACAAGCATCCCTTTATAGCTGTAATTTACACAACGGAAAATGCTCACTTCCAGCAGGATATTATCACAAAGCACATGTCACCTGCAACTGGCTCTAAGAACATGACAATGTTTTCTGAATGAAATTGAGCACATTTTGAATGTTGTGGAATAGGGATTCAGTGCATTAATGCACAGTTCACAAATGTGCAGCAATTATGTGAGGCAGTCATGTCAGCATGAATTGAAATCTCATAAGAATGTTTCCAACATTGTGGAATAAATGCATAAATGCATAAAGAGTTAAAGCTTTATGTGTTGGGTCCTACCAAGGAATATAGTGGTGTCACTTAATAAAATCATTGTTAATTGTATGAACAGGCAATTGAGGGTTAAAAGTTTTAAGCTTGAACACCTTCTGATTGTTGTCTAAATGCAACATACCCTTCACAGCGTGAAGGCACATTATAAAAGATTAACAACTATTCTAAGTGATCTGGTAACTTGCAGGCTAATTCCACATGTTTTCTCACCGGACATGATTGCTTTACACCCTGGCCAGCTTTATATACAGTATACAGTACACTAGTAATGTTGTTCTGTACCTGAGTTCAGTTGCGTACCTATGCTCTTCAATAAAGTACAGTAGGTGGCAGTATGCACCTAGCTGGTTTGCAATCTGCTACTAAACACAAAGAAGAAGAAGATTCAAGGAAGTTGACCTTTGAGCTAAACTTAATATTACTGACATTTTGGAGCAAATGTCAAGGTACTGTCCAGGTTCCATCCAGCCATGCAGATTTGAAAGGAGACAGATGGGTTTTGATGATCTCACATTCTAAACAGCAATCTCCTTCCTTGTTTTGCTATAGCTGTCTTTCACACTAGCCACGATTGAATAGTACCGTGCACACTATGGCTCCCCCTCTCCTCACGTTATTATTATTATTGTCCATACTGCGGTACACTTATGTATTTACAATCTGCAATACAGTAGGTGGTACCTTGTGGGTTTGCGACCCGCCAATAAACACATAGAGAAGAAAAGGTAAACTTTTATGATATGCCTAATATTGTTGCTATTTCACGTTCTAACTTTCTTTTCAAGTGGACTCTAGCACTGATCCATGCCCAGGCACAATATGGAGTGTTCACATTACACAAACGCACCAAACTTTGTGGTATTCTCTGTGGTCAGTTCAGTCATGGTTGATTATATCTTCTTGTACATGATGTCATGTTATTATTTCTCCCCAGCATCAAATTAATTGTTACTACTAAAGGAACAAGACATTTCATTTTGAAGACAAGGATCTGAGCTCACATTTATAACATGACCATTCTTCATGAAGGATCTGCTCTATAGGACAAATGTGATAAGGCCTGATGATGAGCAGCTGCACAGATGACAGTAAAGTGCAGATGGATGGAGGAAGGGTAATGGATTTAATAAAACTGCTGGAGACGCAGGGTGGAAAAGTCTCTCTCATTTAGACAAGGCAATTCTGCAGGTGTGGTGGAACATGAAGCTTAAGGACAAATATACACGTTAATCTGATGAGTGTCCCTAACTGGCTGACTGAATCGGGTCCTTTAGACCTTATTAGCCCAGCACAACCGTGCCTCACCTAACTAAATCCAGGGTCATGCCTCCCACATGGCTGGTAAATCAATTATGCATGGCACTGGCCTAAGCTCATGTAAAAAGATAACAACATAAAATATGCAGCATAAGTAAGTTATTACTATTTAATGTCTATAACATATTATTGAAGAACTGAGTATTCATCTGGACAAACAACTGAGCCATGGAAATAAGGCAAAAGGATATTATATACATTACCATGGATAAATCTAGTTATCGTTATTAAGCTACTATGGGACAACAATGAAAAAAATGTTTAAATCCATAACATATATTTGAGATCTGTAGGAATATTTGATGCCATTCTTGTTTGCTAAGCAGTTCAATAATTAATCCTGTATGGACTTTTTCATTAAAGCAAACATTCCCCTCCATAATCCTCAGTCCACTTCTAATCTACTTCACCTCCTAATACATCTGAACCCGGCAATCATCTCTGTTCTGGATTACATGGCCGGGGAGGAGGAACAGAATAAAATATAGGTTGACAGTCCTGAGATCTATAGTGTTAAGGCTATTCTACAGGGATACAAAAATATTATAGGAAAAAAAAATCACGTTTTGGGAACTCAACTAAATATAATTAGTACGCATGCCAAAAAATCTGAGGTTTTCACTCAAGACTGGGCATAAATATAATGCCATGCAGGCAGCGGTGACATTTTATTTCACCCAATGATGGTAAGATTTTGCAATTAATCCACATTTCATATGTCTGTCGATTTATGCAAAGATTTCCATACAGATCATCGGTTAACTGTGGTTCATTTACCTCAGTGAAAACCCTGATGAGATAAAGCATTAAACTGTCATATAACTTTTCTGCCAGCACATACATTAATTTTTTTAGATTATATTATAACTCTAAACAATTTACAAAATTATTTTTGTGATATTTGGCAATGTGTGAATAGTTTAGAGCACACAACCTGTAAGATTATCTAGGAATGGCAACCTAGATTTAAACAAATATGCCCCTGTGTGGTGCAGCGGTAATGAGCTCGCCCTGTCATCTGGAGATCGGAAGTTCGAATCCTGGGTGATGTTGTAGACTCCTGCAGCTGGGAGCCTAGAGAGAGCTGATTGGCTGAGCTCTCTCAGAAGGGAGTGATGGGAGGCACTCGAGCACTCTCACATCAGTTGCGACTCTAAGCCAATCATGGGCATCTGTGAGCTTATGCAAGTGGAAGGAGCTGATAGCGCAATCCCCCGTGTGTTACGCTGCTCCCAGTGGTGCCTGAGCGACCTTTCCGAAAAGATTTGGTCAATCGGCTTCATGTGGCTCGGGGGAAACATGTACTGTAATAGTATTTCGCAATTGGTGGTTGTAGCCTGGGGGGTGGGGGGGTGCTCTAATGACAGTTGGAAATTGGCTATGAATAAATTAGGAAGAAAAGTTGAAAAAAATAACTTTAAAAAAAAAAAAAATCAGTTTTGGAGTCAGTGTGACAATACACACAAAAAATCACGACATATAAAGTGATCCATTTTTCCCCCTGTTTCTACTGATTGCTACTCACACATTAGTCTGTATTAATGTACAAAATTGGATAGCTGTGCACTACTACAGTACATTACATTATTTACCACTTTTTAGCTGTTGTCTTAGCATCCCAGGCACCATAGCACTAGGCAGCGCATTTCACTTGCCTGCTTGACTTGATAATAAATTTATGATTTGTCAAACCCTATATACAATGTTTGATTGAAATTCATAAATTCTTCATACCACCTGATCTGAAACACAGACTCCATGCTGTGAGGAAGACGTGACCTGCCTCCCTCACTCAGAGCAAGCCACGGCCCTACTTATCAGGGTGAGAGCCTCATTACCATGGTCAGTGTCCCCACGTCCACCTGCTGTAAATCAGCACGGCCCTCGCCTGTAGCTCACGCAATTTTCAAAGCGTTCAAAAGATCACAAGACATGATTGGATCTAGCCGGTGTGCACATACAGAGGAGCTGTACGGCTTGACTGCATCATTACTCCTAGGACCTTTGCCCTGACTGCATCATTACTTCCAGCAGGCTGCGAAATAAATTGAGGGCTTCAGGGATAAAGATATTGCAGCCCCTGTTTGTGTGTCTGTGTGTGTGTGTGTGTGTGAATGTGTGTGTTTTCAGAATATATGAAAATTTGCACAAAAATTCACGGGTAAAGTGCGTCATCTGCTCAGTGATTCAGCAGGCTGATTACTTTCGTGTCTTTCAGGTTTCACCACAAACACAGGAAAGGTGATGTGTGTGACTTGTTGCAACTGTTGATATTGTTGAAAATATATACACTGTAAAAAAAAAAAAAAAAAGGTACGTAAATCGGAAAAAAATTTACGGTAAAAAACTGGCAGCTGTGGTTACCAGAATTTTACCGTAAAAAATACGGTAGCACCGTTATTGCACTGTAAAAAAACAAAGCGTAAATTTTACAATAAAAAAACGACAGCTGTTGTTGCCAGAAGTTTACTGTAAAAAATATGGTAGCAATGTTCTAGGTTCTACGGGATCACACTCATTATACTGCATATTTTACAGATTTTAATTGTTCTTTTTTTTGAGCCCCTGGAGGTGCAAGGCAACAGTGCTATGCACTACACTACCATGTTTGTTATGCAACTGTTGTCGTTGTTGGACTTCCTCTGTTTCCCCACGTCCCCTCACATGACTTGCACTCCAACAACGACAACACTTACGTAGCAAGCATGGTAGTGTAGTGGTTAGCACTATCGCCTTGCACCTCCAGGGTCTGGGTTTGATTCCCGGCCAGGCTCGAAAAAAAGAACAATTAAAACCTGTAAAATATGCAGTATAATGAGTGTGATCCCGTAGAACCTAAAACATTGCTACCGTATTTTTTACAGTAAACTTCTGGCAACCACAGCTGCCGTTTTTTTATCGTAAAATTTACGCTTTGTTTTTTTACAGTGCAATAACGGTGCTACCGTATTTTTTACGGTAAAATTCTGGTAACCACAGCTGGCAGTTTTTTACCGTAAAATTTACCTTTTTTTTTTTACAGTGTAGGAATGATTGGATGCTTTAGTGAATCTAATATGTTCAGCTCACCAATGATGGCGCGTCTCAAGCTATGCAGTAGGTAAAGAACAATACATAATATACAGATGGAAATAATTCACTCCATCCAATAATTGGGGCATGTGTAGCGATGGGAAGTGGATATTTCTGGTTTGGAGTGTGCTCTTCCACTTAGATCTTTTTTTAGAGCTATTTGCAAATGGTTACAAAGTTTGATGTGTTTTAGAACAATAATTCACACATTCACACATAAAATTTACGGTCTAGGAGACAAGTTAGTAATCACTTACATTATTCCTTTAACAGAATCTATCTCTCCTTTCAGATTTTAATAATACACTGGACCGTTCTTAACCAACCTTTCTGAATCAGAGACTGTTTTTGGGGGGCATGCAGAATATGGGGAAAAAATTGTCAAGTTTAAGTTTTATGAGATTTTTTCATGCTATTCACTAAGGGGAAAAAATAAATATATATTCAGTTCTGTTGGTTATAAAATTAATTTCGCTTCATTAAAAGCTCCTTTTGTCCAAACCAGCATGATTTAACTAACATATGTCAGATCAATTCCAGTATACTGGAATTCATTGAAACAGGACAGACTTGATTAAGAGAAAATTTTTTTCCTGATGTGTAATTTCTGTGCTGTGCAGGGAGCCAGTATAATTGCTTCTTGTACTGAGAACCAGCTTTTATAATGATCAGGGGTGAACTGAGCCTATCTGTTATCACAGATGGATCAGTCATTGGTAGGGACTTTTAACAGTCTGAAAAAAGTGGATTTCTTAAAATAACATCAAGATCCAGCTGTCTGAATCCACCTGAGTGCAGATGTCAAGTTAAAACACCCACACATAATGTTCACAGCCAGCAAGCCAGCAACAGTTAATACTCTACTTTAGGAACATACCTATGTGCATGTGAATGGCATTCACGGCACCACAATGACTGGAGAAAATTAAGTACATTGTGTGACAGCAGAATATTAAATCCCATTTCTTAAAGAGCTCAAACGTATTCAACTATAAGTAGAAAAGAAAAACCTTATGCAAATTCCAAAATACATCTAAATTACTATTAAATGGACATTCAGATTTCTCCCCAACAGTAAGCGATTAACAATGGCACAGTGATGAAACTAAATCCTGCGGTAAGCAATAACGACACTTTAATACAAAACCCATGAATAAGAAATGAGTCAACAAATGCAGGTATGCAGAAAGTCATTAACCCTAACTTTAGGGAGATTAAAAGGTTGTTTACATTGTAATGATTGACGTACATCACTGTCAACATGTTCAGAGCTTAAACAGTTTATCTGTGCTGAGCTAAATCCTTCATTTCACCTTGGTACATATTGCTTCAGTAAATTATTTAAAGATAGCTAAATTAAATGTGCATGAAAGATTAAAATGCAAACATTCCTTTAGCTAAACTAAAGCAGGGAACTGGTAGAAACAGATGGCGCATAGGGGTGTAAGGATGCCTCGCAATGCAACAATTTGACTATGTGGCACTGTGGAAATGTGCAAATCATTCTGTTGATACAGTATCATCATTATCTTAATTATGTGTCTTATACAGCTGCACAGTTGAATAGCAGAGGTCCTAATCTGCGTATCCCATAGACTAAAAATATACTGAGAAGATGCTGATCACAATCCATGCTAAACCAATTGTTTAATATATTAACACAACTCTGACTTACATACCAATTATTTTTTTCCCCTCACACTCAGCAAATTGTTTCATGCACCGTGCAACACATCAGAACTCGACAGAGTCAACATTTCCCGACTCGCCCTGAAACTCTACAGAAAAAAGGCCACTATCTGTTGCGGAAGAAAAAGGGAAGGTGCTCAAGCCCCATTTGATGTCTATGTGTGACTGTTATTGCTTCTGTGGCTAGTCTGTGCCATTAGGATTGCTCTAGATTGCATGCGTTATAGGTTGTTTGGTCACACAGCTATATCATAAGTATTACAAAGCTCACCACTCACTTCAGTCTTTTTGATTTAGTCAGTTTGCTTTTAAGTGTGCATTTATTTATTTGTCTTTAAAATCTTGTTAATATATAGCACAAAATATATACTGTTTACAAAATTCAACAAAGAGCACATTAAAAAATGTTAATTTCAGTTATTTTTAATAATAATTTTTCTATATTAAATTTTTATTCACAATATTCAAGGAATCAAAAATCGAATTGTGAGTCAAACTGTGAGCAGAGTGTACTGTTTTAGCTCTAATAGATATATGCTAAATTAGCATTAGCATTTATTAAACTATTAGTCCATTGTATATTTTAATCCTGTGTTTTTGTTGTCTGAAAACCTAATCGACTAGACTGAAAAATGTTATATGGACATCCTATAGCGTCATTATGTCTAGATACAGTGGTAGCAACAGAGATTTTCTTTTGCTGGGCCTATAGGGTTCCTTGATGGTTTTGGCGAGGGTACTGCAGTTAATGTGCTGGTCACCACAGTTTCATTTCTTGCAATTCTCATGATACACAGGCCACACTTGGGCACACATACAGTACAGACCAAAAGTTTGGACACACCTTCTCATTCAAAGAGTTTTCTTTATTGTGTTCTTTATTGTGTTCTTTAGCCCAAACAAGTCTCTTCTGCTAGTTGCCTGTCCTTAGCAGTGGTTTCCAAGCAGATATTTTCACAGTCTCCTCTTAACAGTTGTTCTAGAGACGTGTCTGCTGCTAGAACTCTGTGTGGCATTGACCTGGTCTCTGATCTGAGCTGCTGTTAACCTGCGATTTCTGAGGCTGGTGACTCGGATGAACTTATCCTCCGCAGCAGAGGAGACTCTTGGTCTTCCTTTCCTGGGGCGGTCCGCATGTGAGCCAGTTTCTTTGTAGCGCTTGATGGTTTTTGTGACTGCACTTGGGGACACTTTCAAGGTTTTCCCAATTTTTTGGACTTACTGACCTTCATTTCTTAAAGTAATGATGGCCACTCCTTTTTTTTTGACTTAGCTGCTTTTTTCTTGCCATAATACAAATTCAACCTCTTTGAATGAGAAGGTGTGTCCAAACTTTTGGTCTGTACTGTATGTCCATATTACCTGCTCTGTAACAGTCATAATGCTATTCTGTATTAAACACAAGGTAAGATAGTCAGCTCACTGGAGATCAGATTCAGTGATCACAAACCAGCCTACGCAAACACGCCTGTGAATATAACACTTCACATGATTATACACACACAAGCAACAAGCAACACACAGGTTTGTGCACCTTTCAGCCTCAGAATCAGAATTACAAACTCTGTTATTAACTGTATTCCATTGCATAGATATAATGATATTATATGAATGAGCACGGGCAGCAGTGGTGACTATAACTATAACAGAATTTGTGCATCTGCCGCCTAATGCATTAAATTCGTAGGAAGAGGGGAAAAAAATCTGGCACTTACCTTTAGACACCTTTCAATTAAAAACTGCCAATTTACAAGGATATTATTTACACATTAGAAAATAACAAAACCTTTTGGGGCGCTATGGTTAAAAAACTACAATGAAGGGAATGATTTCTCAGCTGAAATACATATCTTGATATGCATTGCCTGATCAAGAAAGAAGCATGTACACTGTAATATTATGTCAGGTATTGTTCTCACAACCTCATGTAACATCACAACATACTGTATATTTGCGTCCAGAGATGCATTTAGTTTTGGAAAAGATTTTGTATTGATAAAGGAAGAGTTGATATACTGTGCAATACCACAGATATTTATTTAACGTATTTGATAGAATCACACATCCTACTCCATTTTTTGTTAACTTTTTTTTTTTTTTTTTGTCTTGTCATTGTTTTTTTCTGGAAGCTCTGTCACTGAAACACATTCCTTGCACGTGCAAGCGTACTTGGCAATAAAACTCTTTCTGATTCTGAACAGTTATCTGTAGGGTTACAGTCAGAAGACTTCATGTGTGCTCCCAGAATCACTATGTTATACCCTCATTCCAGTAAACCTCATTTGCTCCTGACATAACAACAAAGTGTTAGCGACATAGCAAGCTGTTAAGGAATTTAACAATGTTATATCGAGACACCATACCGTTGCTACCAACATTACCAACTATTATTGACGTGTTAACAATGTGATAACCTCATAACATCCTGTTTACGGATAGACATCGGAGAAATGGGAAGGACATGTGTCCCATAGTCCCATTTGACCCCTCTCACATACACAGGTGTAGTGCCGCCAGAGCAATACAAGTGAAGAGAAATACATGTAAGTACTTGCAGTGACATTAAAATATTTACAGGTCACAGGTTATGTTATATACAGAACATAATGGCACCAGAGCCATCTTTTCCTAAATTCTAGGAAGCAGATTGGCTATGCCTTCAGGGAGGCGTTGCACTATATGGGGCAGACAAGATGCTAGCATCAGGTGTATCCGACGTGATATCCTTCATCCTCTCTGGCATTGCCCTCCTGGCCTAAACAAGCAAACTTTGGTACTAACACACCATGCAAGGCTTTACGTGGTTTAGCTTACAATTTTCCGCTAAGTTCTGCTATTCTGCCCTAAAACACACATCACTTCCTTCCATACAGTACCTCATGTTCCATTCATACTGCTGCTGTCATACAGTACTTACATGCCATATCTTACTATTGCACATTCTGCACTTTCACATTCTGTACATACTGTTTAATACATACATGTTTAATTAATACATTTTATATTTTTATGTTTTAATTATATTCTTATTACACATTTGTAAATTGTAGATTTGTATATTTACCCCAATTTTTTACATTTTTAAATGTACATTTCTCACAATTTCTCCTTGCACTAAAATCCTTCTTATCATTCTTCCTGTCTTTCCACTCTACCCTACCTTTCTTTTTTTAGGTCATGAACAGTCATAAGCATATCATGCATGGTCATGTATGTGACAAATAATAATTTTTTTTTTTTTCCCAGGGATGGCATCAGTGAGTGGTTGCACATTATTCAAATACCAGGCTTCTGCTATATACCTGACAGTTTAAAAGAAAGGAATTTTGTAAAAAACGAGATCATAAGCACCCAAGGCGCATCTACTGTAAACCCGCCTGGCCCGATCCCAAAGAATAGCCAATGTTATACAAATCACCAAAAGGGCAAAGCTGGGCAAGACAGGAAGATATCAGAACACCCAGAACATCACAGGACAAGTCCACTCCATGAAGGCCCACAACCCAAACCACCCACCCAGTGGCACAAGGGGAATGTTAAAACCTAAGTGGTTTTAATATTAAAGTTTAATGTTAAAGTTTTAAACTTATAGCTGATCAGTGTATACCGTATTTAGTCTGTCTGTCCTTTTGCTACTGGATGCTTGAATTTACTTTGATCACTCTACATACAGTCAATTGATCTACTGATATCTATCTATCTATCTATCTTGCACTATACATCAGGTTAAACCAGCCAGTCAGATATGTTTTTAGGGGAAAAAAAGGGTCGATTTATGTGTTCTCATTACAGTTCACGCTACAGTTCTCTGTATTTTGTCTTTCAGATACATACAGTTGTACTGTTAATGAAAAGAGATGCACATTACATTCTAGAGGTACACCACATCTACTTCTATACTAATTTTTCAGTATTTAAAACCCAAAGTAAGCACTCAGCAGGAATAGACTGTGAATGTGTATTTGCATTAGAAAAATGTCTCTAAGGTTTTGCTAAAGATAATATTAATAATAGTAATGTAGAAAACTGTAGGTATGTAGGTTTTTTGTAATGAACATTACTAGGGATCAAGACAAAAAAAAAAAAGGTTACACAACAAGAGAAATGTGACATGGTGTGGACTCATGCACGAGGACAACTTTGTACAGAATATTGATCTAAGATGTAATATAGAATAGTAAAAGTAGAAATAATGTCTGATGTATTGACAATAAAGTGATGACGAAACAATGGATTAAAAATTATTACAATTATTGTAGCACCCCTAATGCTAGACCATAGTTGTTAGAGATGGGGAAATAATGTATTCAGTTATGTATTGCAATGTATTGTTTTACATGTTTTTGCATGAGTTGTTGCCTTTCCTTTATAATCCTACAGGTAGTGTGCTAGACAGTATGGTACAGTAGCATAGGAGTTAGCACTGTTGCCTTGCACCTCCAGGGTCCGGGTCCAATTCCCGCCACTGGGTCTGTGCACTGGAAACATGTTCTCCCCGTGTTTGGTGGGTTTTCTCCGGATACTAACAGAATCGCTATACAAATCAGCAGCTTGGTTTCTTGATTATATGATATTGCCTGGTGTACTTATAACACTACAATTACACTGGAAAGCATCAGTGTGGCAAATATAGATTTAAAAAATCATCAAGTGATTGAAACAATTTAATCTTTCACTGAATGACATGTTCTTGCTCTCTCTCTCTCTCTCTTTTATAAAATAAACTCACAACTCACCTGTAAAATGTACAGTTTTTAGACACACATTTACACACTTTTTTTTCTTCACGTGGTAAAATCATGCACTATTCTTTCTTCACGTGACACATGATGGCACGCGCAATAGAAGTATGCATTCTGACCTTTCCTCCACATGTTGATATTTAAACTGTATTCAGCATGTTCACTAGTTTTAATAAGTGGCGACGGAATGGGACAAGACAACTACGTCGTCACTTATTGAGACTACTTGTAGGTACAGTAAAATGCTAAACACACACCAGTGATAGTTTAAACATCAACACGTGAACAGTTAAAGAAAAGAAAATGTCCTTTTACCTGAGAAAATCCGCAGCAAAGTGACAACCAAGAAGACTCCGAGTCTCCAGGAAAACACCTTGTCCATTTGCCCAGACACACCGATACCTTTTGCGTAAAGACATGCAGAGACAATCGGGTTGTAAAAGGTTGTCCACACTTGTCCACTTGCAATTTAAATAAAAAATTATATCCGCTTTATCCAGCGAAAGAGCTGCTTTTTACCTACACAGTGCCGCGTACCTACCGCGCTTATGGCTTTACTACTCTTTCTCTCTCTCTCTCTCTCAAAGTCTGTCCCTCCTCTTTCTTTCACTCTGCATCTGTCTGTCTAACGATATCTATATCACTTCGTTTGATCTCTCTCTCTCTGCCTCCCCTGGTCTCTCTGTATTACTTTCTATCTGTCTATCTTTCTGCCAGTGTATGTTCTTCTTCTTCTCTCTCTGTGACACATGACTGCTCTCTCTCTCTCTCTCTCTCTCTCTCTCTCTCTCTCTCTCTCAGGATTCCAAGGTGTTTATTGGCATGACAAATATTTCTTGGCAAATAATTACATTTGTATTGCCAAAGCTTAGGAATAAGTCACAAGAAAATAACAGGACCAGAACAGTGTCAAAGGAATAATAATAAATAAATGTTTATAAAATAAAAGAGTACAGACATTCAGTTCAAGTCCAAGATAAAGTGACTCTAGTAAACATTAATAATAATAATAATAATAATAATAATAATAATAATAATAATAATGACTGATCCGTGTGTATTTGTGTGTGTGATATATGTGGTGTGGTGTGGTCACTCTTGGCCCCTCACTTGTTTGCAGGTGTGTGCACTGTGCTGCTAGGGTGCAGTTCTCCCAGTTCACCCCCCCCCCTCCTTTTTTTTTTGGTTTCTTTGTTTTTCTCTGTGTGTGAGTCACAGTACAGGTGACAAGATCATTGTACATTCCCACTGCCTCCCTGTAACTTCTATAGGGCACTGCACAGGCTGTAGAAATGGCTGTAACACTTGTCAGGGAGAAAGTGGTGCTCAGAAAGTTGCTATAAGCTGCAGGATTGTGTCTTTTGTTGATGAGACTATGGGCTGAATTATATTCTGTTCTTCACCAAACTCATAATAAATAATAATAAATAATAAAATATGTTTTTCTTGCTTTGCTGTATATATTTTTATAGCATGAGTATCATAAGTAACTGTCCTTTACATGCAAAATATGTTTATCACAAAACAACAGGACTGCTTTTCATATAGTTTACTAGAGGGTTACCCGTAGGTTGTGCCTGTGCGCAGATGCTCATGCCTGCAAATGGAGAGTGCGGTCAACTCACTGCTGCTCCTCACGCTGCGCCAATGTTTTAGTCGTCCCTTTCTTCTGCCTGTTGTATGGGCCGTCGCTGTAGACGCTCTGAGCTCGGCCCGATATAAACATTTTCACCATAAACAACGCTGCCTACTGTTACATTTGGTGTGGAATTCCTGTAACACGCTTACAGTATTACTTAAGAGTTGATGATATTCCCACTGTTACATTTCTTACCAAATGTAAGTCCTTAACAAACATACATTTGGTAAGGAACGCCTGTTACACGCTCATAGTATGACATAACAGTTGATAATGATGCTGCCTACTGTTACATTCAGTGAAGGCCGCAAGCATTTCTGTTGTCCGAATTGATGGTCCGCTGTGGCGAAAGATGTTGGATTAGCTTTTCGGTTATGATAGTATTACCCAGTATTGAGGGATCCCCAAATAATGACTTTTCAAGTAGGTAGTATGAGTTGGAGAGCCCTGCAAACATATTTTCCTACCAGGAAGAGGGAAACTTATTTCTATCGGTCATACATAGCAATAATTAAACAGGAAATTCATAAAGAAAATCAGTTTAATTGTCAGTCATCATATCAAAAGTAAATATACAAGCAACATAAACATGTATCAACCAAAGCTAGGTTTGTGTGACTATCCTAATAGGAATGCAATAACTGCACATCCAGTACAATTTGTATATCCTTTTTTAGCTTATGCGTCCATTAATGCTTTTCATTAATTGAATCTATTACAATTTTACATTTTTACCAGTAGATGGCAGGCAAGCCATCTGATAAAAATGGTGGAAATCATCTGGAGCAGACAGATGATGACTTTAAATTAAAAAATGAAACACCAATGTGTAAACAAAAACATATAATAATAGTAATAGTAAAAATAAACTACCTTTAACCAGATGAAGCCTTCTTGCAAGGTGGTTAAAATAGAAACACTCATTCATACTGTATATCAGGTTTTCTGATGGAAGGCAGTCTTACTGATACAACCTAGGTTTGATTTCCGGCCATGGAAACAAGGAAATATAATAGCGGAAATATAAAACACCAGTCCAATAACACAACAGAATTACAGTGACCCGTCTCTGTGTGTGTATGGCGTTTGCATGCTCTCTCTGTGCTTGGTGGGTTTTCTCCCACAGTCAAAAGACCTGTATATTAGGCTAACTGGTGTTCCCAAATTGCCCGTTGTGTATGTGTATTTGTGTGCCCTGTGATTTATTGGCACCCTGTCCAGGATTTATGCCAGGCTTTTATTTGTGTTTTCAGATTTTGGGTTGTTAATTCTGTATTGCTACGTACCATTAAGGGTGCACTTACGCCAGCATTGACCATGTGAAATGTGCAGGTGTAGTAAGCATGACCCCAGGTCCGGGGTTTCCTTTTCAATGTCACCTGTCACTCATCATCTATCACAGGCTTCTGACAAATACACAGAGAAAGAGAGATTAAAAAATACTGCACATAATCAATAAAGAGAAAGTAGTGGACTTATGGAGCTTAGAGAACTCTCACCATTTTTGCAGAATAGTGGAAAGCCAGAATGTGTGACGGATGGATTAAACTTCTTCTACTCACAATGGATGCAGCCCCATCTAATTTCACTCTTCCCACAATAATAAATCAATTTGACCAATTGGGAGAACATACTTAAACTCTATAAAAATAAAAACTCTACCCCTGCCTGAAGTATCCTACAATTTTATGTGACTGAACTACTGTATGGCAACAAACTAATGTTTAGATAGTTCCCAGATAATTAAAAGTTAGCAATGAGTTCAAGTTCAGATGTTGGCAATAAAATGACATTTATACAGTAAATGACTTTCATGGTAATCAAGGACAATTACAATTAATTAGAAGAAAAAAGAACATCATGCAGTTATGAGGGTCACTGGAGCCTGTCCCAGGGCACTCCAGGCACCAAGCATGGGACACACTAGATGGGGTGCCAACCTATCACAGAGCACAATGGCATATCCTCTTATACACTATGGCATATTTGAAAATGCCATTCAGCCTATAACGAATGCCATTGGACTTTAGGATAAACCAGAGTATCCAGGGAAAACCAAAAAAGTACTGGGAGAACATGCAAACTCCACCTACACAAACTGTATCAAAGGCGAGTTGCGAACCGAAAACCCTGGAGGTTTGTGGCATCTGGTGTGTATAAGAGGTGGAGGGTAGATAGGTAGTCAGGGCCAAAACCATGCAGAGACACAAAGACCAGAAAGTATCTTGTACTGTATACAAAAAGGGAACATGGATCCAGTGTAACTATAAGAACATACAGTACTGCCGCTTAAGATTCACTTCATATCGATAAAGTATTAATGACAATAAAACTACACAACTTCTTTCATAAACGTGACAGGATATTACATGGATATGAACACCCCAATGTTTATTTAAACTGCCCAACGTCATTAACTTTAGCATCTAAATTTTTTCCGTATCTTCATAATATTACATTTAATTAAATAATATATACAAATGAATCCCATGGACTTTTAAATTCTTCTAATTAGTTTGAAAAGTGCATAATGTTGGAAGCAGAAATTCATAACATAGACACATAAGCAACACCCTCAAACTAGCAGAAAAAGGCAAATTATAATTAATCATAATTAATCCCATAACCCCAGGTATATGTTCTTTTTTTAACTACATGACCCCTGGGGGGCTCCGTACTTCTCCTTCCCGCACGCATGATTTATGAATCCGTGTGCTCTTTTTTTTTTCTTTTTTCTTTTTTTTTACTGCATGACCCCTGGGGGGCTCCATACTTTTGACTAAACAAAGCATGCAAAACCTCATTGATCAAACCACAGGGAGGTAATCACTGCCAGCATCTGCCAGCATCCCACTTTCAGAAAAAAAACAAGCTGGGTGTGACGAAGGATGTCGTTGGGTGTGTGAAGTATAATATTTTCTTTTCCAAGTCTATTATCAAACTTTAGCTGCACCATGAAGTTTTATACATTTATATATAGTCATACAGTGTCCAAAGGTGTGTGTGTGTGTGTGTGTGTGTGTGTGTGTGTGTGTGTGTGTGTGTGTGTGTGTGTGTGTATAATATATACAGTATATGATCATTTCCATGGTGGCAGGTGTATAAAATTAAGCACATAGGCATGCAGATGCGTGCTCTCAGGAGCTCACTGAATTCTAGCATTGTACCATGATAGGATGTCACCTGTGCAATAAGTCCAGTAGTTAAATTTCCTCACTATAAAATATTCCACTGTCAACTGTTAGTGGTATTATAACAAGCGGAAGTGGAAGCAATTTCCAACAGCACCAACTCAGCCCTAAAGTTAAAATGACAGAGCAGGGTCAGCGGATGCAGAGACGCATAGTGCACAGAGGTCGACACAAACCTCCAAACTACATGTGGCCTTCAGATTAGCTCAAGAACAGTGCATAGAGAGCTTCAAGGAATGGGTTTCCATGGCCGAGCAGCTGCTTCCAAGCCTTACATTACCAAGTGCAATGCGAAGCATCGGATGCAGTGGTGTAAAGCACACCTCCACTGGATTCTAGAACAGTAGAGACGTGTTCTCTGGAGTGACGAATCATACTTCTCTGTCTGGCAATCCGATGGACGAGGTTTTGGCGGTTTCCAGGATAATGGTACTTGTAGGGCTGAATTGTGTCAGGTGTAATGTTTGGTAGAGGGGTGATTATGATGTGGTATATTTTTTTCCCAGGAGTTGCGCTCTGCCCCAGTGAAAGGAACTATTAATGCGTGGAATTAAAACTTTCTGTGAATTGGAATTGGGAATTTGGGGATGGATTGTTCCAACATGACTGCGCACCAGTGCACAAAACAAGATCCATAAAGGAATGGATGAGAAAGTTTGGTGCCAGTTTGGTGGCAAAAACTGCCCACCAAGTCACTGGCACCCAGCTACATACCATGGAGGACATTTTTAAGAAACACTGTCTGCAAAGAGCGAGAGGCATTATCAAAGATTCCCCCCACCCCAGTCATGGACTATTCACTCTTCTTTGATTGAGCAGGCGGTACAGGTACCTCAGAGCCCGTACCAACAGACTGGAAAAAAACTTTTTTCCTAGCTGATCATGGAGTTTTAACATGTAGACCACTTCACTGTCACTTCTGTGTATATTGCACTGCTTCATCCACTATTCATTTATGCACCATCCATAACTTATGCTTATCATTGCACTAGTACTATACTGTACAGTATATTTATTCTGTATATACTGTATCATTCATAACCACACACTGAATGAATAAATTAAGTAAATAACTGTGTGTGTGTGTGTGTGTGTGTGTGTGTGTGTGTGTGTGTGTGTGTGTGTATAGACAATATTTCTATATGTTTATACCACATAGGCTAGATGTCAGTTTGCTGTACTATCCAGTACGAAACCAGTTTGATGTTGCTTCTGAACCCAGACAGAGCTCTACAGATGCCCAGCCAATCACCATAGAAACACTTGAAGCTCAGAAGTCTGCTCATTAAGATTCCTTAATTATTATGGTCTGGTGCCAGGAGGTCCATGTCTGCTTTTTTCAGTCTAATGTGTTGAGGCTCAAATGAAATCAGAGAGAGTAAGGAAATGTTTGCAAGTGTAACCCAGCTCATGTGTCATGCGCACTCAACACGACCGGCACTAGGACCCGGAAGTAGTACGGTCGCGATTCAGGAAGTATAAAAGGAAACAAGATGGCGCCGCACATCACTCAGTCATTGAGTTTTCCAATGCCGTCTCCGACGCTATTTCTCCAATTTCGTGAGTACTCACCATTTTGTGCCATTTTCCTGATTGAGTGTGTGTTGTTAGAATGCGGGTTTAATTGTGTAAACTCTTGCTCTCTGTGTGAGAGAGTTCTAAGAATAAATTGCGTGGTTATCCTGCCTGCTCGCGCTGCTTCTGCGTTTGGGTTTATCCTCCACGCTACACGGGCAAACTGCTAGTCTTCTGATTCGCCTCCGGTTGTCCCATGATAGAATGACTGAGTCCGCAGTAAACCCAGCGGATTACGCTCACCTCTGCGATGTGGTGAACGGATATGCTAGGCTGATTGAGCAGCTGCGCGGTGAGGTTGCAGCTCTCCGTGCTAGCGTCCAAGACATCGCAGCCTTGCGCCGCGAGGTCGTGGAGCTGCGGCAGGAGAGCACCTCGCTCCGTGAGGCGGCTTCTCGGCCGGCTAGGCCGTTGCCCGTCGCGGTGGCTGCTGCGCCGCCACTCCCTCCCCCCTCCGATGTGTATTTAGCTTTCCCGGACAAATGGGACGGCACAGATTGGAAGTGTAATGTTTTTTTAACCACACTGGATCTTGTGTTTGAGTTTAATTCCACCAGATACTCCACAGACCGGTTGCGCATTGCCTTTCTCGTCTCGTTGCTGTCAGGGCAGGCAGCTGAGTGGGCCACGGCGGTTCTTCGCTCCGATTCGGACACAGCACATTCATATAATGAGTTCACCCGTCAACTAAAACTCACTTTTGAACATCCTGCTGCCGAGGTGGAGACTGACTCAAAGTTATACCATCTGCGGCAGGGAGAATTGTCTGTGAGCCGCTACACGGCAGATTTCAGGATCCTC
>JAAGKR010001562.1:49282-120866 GCA_011419295.1 Clarias macrocephalus | reverse complement strand
ATACTACAGTTTAATTTGCCATGTAGTAAATACTAGAATAAATACTACAGTTTAATTTGCCATGTAGTAAATACTAGAATAAATACTACAGTTTAATTTGCCATGTAGTAAATACTAGAATAAATACTACAGTTTAATTTGCCATGTAGTAAATACTAGAATAAATACTACAGTTTAATTTGCCATGTAGTAAATACTAGAATAAATACTACAGTTTAATTTGTCATGTAGTAAATACTAGAATAAATACTACAGTTTAATTTGTCATGTAGTAAATACTAGAATAAATACTACAGTTTAATTTGCCATGTAGTAAATACTAGAATAAATACTACAGTTTAATTTGTCATGTAGTAAATACTAGAATAAATACTACAGTTTAATTTGCCATGTAGTAAATACTAGAATAAATACTACAGTTTAATTTGTCATGTAGTAAATACTAGAATAAATACTACAGTTTACTATGGTGCGTAGAAATTACTAGAATAAATACTAAAGTTCCCTATGGTGCATGGTCTATGATGAATTTCTATAGTAAATAATACAGTTAACTATAGTATGCAGTAAATTAGTGTAATAACCAGTACAGGTTACTAAAGTATACTACAGTATAATATTTGTCCTGTGGGTATTCATGCCTGATTCCATTTCCGTGGCTGGAACCGTGAGTCAGCCAGCACACTAAATGTAGTACTTAAAAATAATAATAATTTATAAAAAAAACCATGTAAGACAGCATATGTTACTGACATTAACACTTGTTAAAATTTCATTACAGTAAATACTAATGTCTGCACATATTTGCATCATTCACAGCTCCGATTTTGAAAAAAAAGAAAAATCCATTAAAATGATCATGTACGTCAGGAGTGATCGTCATGGCAGTGTAAGCAGACACAACAGTTGTGTTTCGTAGACCTGAATCTGCAACAAATTTGCAATGCAAAACATTGGCATAAGAGTTTGCATGACCACAATAGGCCTACAAGCGCTATCTCAGTGTATAAGAAACATATCATAGTGCCTGAGGTTCTGCTGTGTAGTTTTTGTTTTTTGTCTCATTTAGCTGGTAATATGCTAATTCACAATTTGTCCAGAATTCCATAGAGACAGAGAAAAGATGGCTATGTTAAACCTGTGTAACACTATATATTATAAAATATAATAAATAACTGTACGTCTAATTGCCACACAATAGATGTGTGTGCTCACAGCTTCCCATGCGGTAAACATCCCTCATCAAAAGCAGCACGAAAAAAGAATTCAAGTCATATCAATAAATCTTTTCACAGAACTACGGTCTAGTGCTTTTTGTGACCTTTTTTGCAGCAACTTTGAATTTAAAAGATAAGGCCTTCTATGCAAGTAAACAAAGAGTCAACCGAAGCAAGTGCAGCACATCAGCAGTTTCTCTTTGTCGAACAGAGGGCGAGATAACAAATAATAGTCGTTGAGCTGCTTGTGGTTTTCGCATTACCTCTGAAGGAATGTGTCTTCATAAAGTGACTTTAAATGTGCTACTCTTACAGTATATTACAGTATACTGAGAAAATTGTGTTTTCCACATGGATACATCCTAGGATATTTATCTTGAGTATAATAATGGTTATAAGTGGAGATCTGGATGACAAACTGTTGCACAACAGCTGCTGTTGTGATCCTGAGAAGCTCCTACAGCTCCACTACATAAACGTCCACTTATCTGATTAGAGATTCTTCGACGGAAGATGCTGCAAACCATCAAAGCCACAAGTGAGTCATTCTGCAAAGCATAGAAAAACATATGCTTTTTCAGTTGGTCTGAAGTCTCAGTTGCGGTCATGTCGCTTAAATACTTCATGGCCGAGGAGCCAATCGGATGTACAACTATTGGCCACGTTCCTCAGTCATGGCGGATTTGGACGGTTAGAGACGCAGATCAAAGCCAGAGACCCGTGGTCAAACAGTTTGTACGGTAAAGACCCTTTAGAAGTCCAGACGTCGGTTTTAGGGTCATAACACTCAAAGCAGTCCGAGTCCTCGATGACGTCGTGGTTATTAAGGAAGCGGCCTCCTGTCACGTAGAGCTTGTTGTTGATCACAGTAGCGGCATGATGCATCCTCCTTTCCCTCATGTTCTCACATTTAACAAATTTGTTGGCTTTGGTGTCGTAAGCAATCATCCTTCTTGTGTACCCTTCATTGGACAAAAAAAGAAATCTGTAAACAACTTAAGTACTCTTAAATGTGCTATACAAGTTTGTATTGCTCTCACCTCCAATGATATAAATCTTGTCTTCTATGAGAGCAGCTGGTGCACAGACATTCTTTACTGTCCTGGTCTCCATTCTTAACCACTGGTTGCGTGAAATGTGATAAACCTTAAGAAGATAAACAGTATTTGACTTGTTAAAAGGAATCAGGCCATGATTTAAGGTACAGTGCCCTCCATAATTATTGGCACCCCTGGTTAAGATGTGTTAAAAGCCTTAAAATTAATTGTATTGCAGAAGCATATTGTCATACTGAAAATTGTGGAAAAATATAACGTGAATATGAAGTGAATTTTAAGGGGAAATAAAAATCCCTGACTAACAAATGATAATTTTTCATAAAATAACCTGTTCCACAATTAATGGCACCCCTAACAATCCCTAGAAAATAAATGTAATTGAAGTATTTCTGTCATTTCTACAGTAGTTTACAAAGTTGATCAGAGTATCTAGGAACATTTTAATTAGTAATTTATCACCTCCTGCTTCCCTGGGGTATAAATATGACGTGACACAGAGGCAATTTCTCTTGTCCACTCTTCAACATGGGAAAGACAAAGGAACACACCATTCAAGTAAGGCAGATGTGTGTCGACCTTCACAAGTCAGGCAATGCGTACAAGAAAATATCCACCCGCCTGCACCTGCCCATATCTACTGTGAGAGGAATCATTAAGACAGTTTAAAAAACTGGAACAGTAGTAAACAAGCCTGGACGAGGACGCAAGTTTATTCTGCGTCCACGCACAGTGAAGAGGAAGGTAAGAGAAATGAAAAATTCTCCAAAGCTCACTGTTAAAGAACTGCAACAAATGATGGCATCTTGGGGTCACAAAGTCTCCAAAACAACCATCGGACGCTATCTACATGGCAACAAGCTCTTTGGGAGGCATGCAAGGAAAGAACCTTTTCTCAGTCACAATCATAAACGCAAATGTTTGGAGTTTGCTCAGCGGTACTGGGGCTTCAACTGAGACTGTGTTCTTTGGTCAGATGAGACCAAGATAGAGCTTTTTGGCAACAAACACTGGTGGAACACAAAAGATGAGTATCAAAAAAGCACCTCATGCCCACTGTGAAGTTTGGGGGAGGATTGGTGATGCTGTGGGGCTGTTTCTCTTCCAGAGGCCCTGGGAACCTTGTTAGGGTGCATGGCATCATGAATGCTTTGAAAAACCAGGACATTTTAAAGCAAAATCTGGTGGCCTCTGCCCGAAAGCTGAAGATGGGTCGTCACTGGGTCTTTCAGCAAGATAATGCAAAACATATGGCCAAATCTACACAGAAATGGTTTACCACACACAGAATCAAGCTCCTCCCATGGCCATCTCAGTCCCCAGACCTCAACCCCATTGAAAACCTGTGGAGTGAGCTGACGAGGAGAGTGCAGAGGAGAGGAGTCAGGTCACTGGATGATTTAGAGAGATTGTGCAAAGAGGAATGGTCGAAGATCCCTCTTTCTGTGTTCTCTAATCTTGTGAAACATTATAGGAGAAGATTAGGTGCTGTTTTGTTGGCAAAGGGGGGTTGTACAAAGTATTAAATTGAATACACTTGAATTAAAGGTTGGAATTTCCTCTTTTTTTTTTCCATTGTGGTCCTATGTTATTTAGAGCAAAACTTCATTTTTTAGAAGCTAAAGAACACATTTTAACCAGGGGTCCCAATAATTATGGAGGGCACTGTATATACTTTCCAGTAGGTAAACCCTAGCTAATTACCTGTATCAGTCTCACTGGATTCTGCATGGAGTCCTCCCCTCCGAACACATAGATTCTCTGGTCATTGGCAGCCACTGCAGGATGGAGTACTGCTGTAGGCATTGGGGCCATAGGTTCCCACACGTTGAACATGCTGTTGTAGCGCTCCACTCTGTTTGAGACCTGTTTGTCAGCCCCTATGCCCCCAAGAACGAAGATGAAGTGCAAGTAAGACACGCTCTGATGGGCATAACGCGGTTCAAGCATGGGTTCGGCCGTCCTCCACTGGTTGGTCTTAAGTGACAGGGTATAGACCGTGGCGCTAACTGTGCTGTCTCCTGATGCCATGCTGAGGCTTAGACCTCCGACAACATACAGAATACTATGGATGCATACATACGCAGCCTTGTACAAACGCAAGGGCAACTTGGCCAGCCACTGCCAGCGCTGGGTACGCTCATCATAGAGCAGCGCCTCCCGAGATGTCTGCTCATTGTTTTTGCGACCGCCTACAACAACTAAAGTCTCTTGGCAGGTGTAACGACGAGGCGTAGTCCAGAGAGGTTTTAGCTCACGAGTGCATTTGGTGCTAACGGAAAACATCAGCCGCCGCATCGACTCAATGATCTCTGTGCAAAGGGTGGACGACTGGACGAGTGGATCGTTGGCAATGAACTGGAAAAGGTATGTAGGATGGATGTACCTCAAGCGCACCTTCTTGAAGAGATCATGGATGGCACCACGCCGAGAAAAAGGATCATGATGGATCCAGGCCAAGAGTGTTTCAAACACCTGCTCTTCCTCAGCACAAAGCCTGTCGTCCTCCAGGTAGCACATTAACTCAGGCAGTGAGAGCTCACAGAAGTCCTCAGAGGCAGCCACGTCCGAGAAACAGCGCACAGCCAACTCCTTCGCTCGCTCTCTTAAACTGTCACAGTGCAGGATTTCTGAAAGTCGGATCATGCTCAAGCAGTTGTCCGGGTTCAACTGCTCCTGCAAGAAGGCCGAGCAGGCCTCAAAAAGCCTCGTGTACTGCAGCATGGATGCAGCTTGCATTAGAGGCAGCACTATTTCCATGCTTATAGTAATGCTTCCGGTGTAAATATAGTCCACGATACCGCTCAAGATCTCCGAGCTGATCCCTTTAAGATCCACTCTGGTCTGGCCGCTCTCACGGAAGTTGCTGCAGAACATGGCACGGAAGTAAGGGCTGCTGGATACTAGAACGTTCCTGTGGCATGGGATCTCCAGATCTTCCGTGCAGAGGAGCATGTCGGTGAAGATCCGCTCATGCCTCAGGCAGTTGAGATGGCACAGCATTTGGGATGGGAGTTCCTGATCTTTGAATGGAAGATGCTCAAGAGATGAATAGGCCATTCTAAATAAGTAAGAGAAATTACAGTTAATGTTAGTCATTGGGAGATACTTTTGTATGAAGTAACTCACACTCAAGGCTTGCTCATGCAACTAAAAGTAGCGGTTTGACAGCGTTGGATAAATATGTTCTAACCTCATAACTTTCTGTTTCTTAGACCGTTACACCCTGATATAGGACACAGACTTTGTATCATGGAACTTGTGAACCTGATATAGTTTCTTCTTCGCCGGGTTGCATTCCTCGTTGGGTATTATTTCCTTCTTTAAACCATCAGCAATGCTTGACTAATGCTTGTAGGCCACTGTTTCCTAATAATCCAAACTGATTTTAACAAAGCGGATATGTCACATTCCAGCTGTGTCCAAGCCCTCGCCGGGTTTGCCCTTGACGGTCTCGCCGTTTGTACGAGGGCATTTACTGAAGCTATTATTGGCATTGAGTGTGCATTTGCCCCAGAGACAGCTACCGATTTTAAACCCCGCCATATCATCCACAGGCCATGCTGGCTGTTATTTTAAGAGGTTAATCATTATTGGGTGTTATTAACAGCTATTACCAAGAGTGTGACAACAGAGAATGGCCAATGGAATTCCCCAGCGTTGCCATATAAAAAAGAATCAAGTGACAATTACTATAAAAAATAAAAAAAAAACACAATTCATTCTTAAAAGAGTAAAAAGGTGTAAAACTTATGAATTGTAATGCGGCAATCCACTTTTTCAAATAAGTTTGTGGAAAGAATTGAATTAACACGTGCAGTGTTTTATCAACGGCTAGAATGTGTAAATGAGCACTGTGAGTATTAAATTAACACTGGGGACTTAGCACTTCATCAGCAAACCTCTCAGATCTCATCAGTGAGTGAAGGTGGGGTTTAATCGTTTTATGCAACATTAAATATAGTAGAATGTAAGCAATTAAAGCAATGCGTCTAACAGATGGATAAAAACTGGAGATGTTCATTAAGGGAGTAAATCCCATTCTAAACCATTCAGATCTTTATAAATAAATGTTAGAAATAAAAGCCACCTTGCGATAAATGTAATATAATTAAGACCTTGTCGTAAATGAGCATTAATAAATGTTACAATAGAATTATTGTTAAAAACCAATAATGATGCTTATGATAAATAAATAATCATTTACAGTACACCATGTGCAATGTGCGCTTGCTTACCTTCCAAATATCTGGTCACAATCAACTACGGTCCAGCAAAAACAGTTCTCGTGTAGAGATAATGGCAGGCAGACACGAACGTAGAGAAAGCTTCATTGAGCGCGCAGGTTAAGAGCTTGCTAATGAGGTTGCTGCGTACATTCCAGGTTCCCAGAATAGTTCGTAAGACTGCACTTGCCCGTGCCTTTGATGCTCTCCTTGCTTGTTCCCACACTGGTTAGCCATAGACCATGTGCTTTGTATGTTTACTATTACAGGGTCCAAGGGCTTAGCTTAGACTTGGGACGGTTAACAAGGTTCAGGGGTTTGCGAACGCCCCTCACTGTTCTTGTGTAACCCAGGAAGCTGGTAAATATAGAGATGTGCTGATGGCAGGGCTGAGTAGGGGGAACAGCTGAGTATATGGGAATGGTTACTTTTGGTTTGCTCCAGACTGGGGAGGTGAAGAGGACCATTCACCTACTACTCATTACTCCAGGGGCAGGAATAAACAGTCATGTTTCCCATAATGTGAGTTTTGCATTAATGCCAAAGACATTACATTAATGTGTAACTTTAATTTGAACAAAGAACATAAAGGTCTACCAAGGCTTATCTCTTCTGCACAGTTTACGTTGAAGCTCCTGAGATCCAACACTTTACTCAATAAATTAGTTTTAGGCAGATACAAAGGTAATATAATGTATGCGTCATTTAGCTCTTGTATATTAAAAAATGCATGCATGTATGTATGTTTTCCCTTCTCAGGTACCAATATTTTATTTTGTAGCCTTTTTTTTTCAATCTACTGTATAAACTTGGTACTAAGGGTGTACCTTCAAACTGACCTCATCATTTAATAGTATAATATCACTGAATATGAAAGAAGGTGGTGGCACGGTGGCATAGTGATTAACGCTGTGCACCTCCAGGATCAATAGTTAGATTTCCGCCTTAGGTCTGTGTGCAAGGAGTTGCATGTTCTCCCAATGCTTTGGTGGGTTTCCTCCCACAGTCCAAAGACATGCAGATTAGGGTAACTAGCATTCCCAAACTGCCTGCAGTGTGTGTATGTTGAGGTAAAATGGGAATAAATACAATGGTAATGATCACTGGCCTCCATGGTCCCTAGTTGGACTCCAGAGGTTTCTGGATGGATGGAAATTGCCTGTAATATGTAAATGAGTGAATGTGCTTTAATTGGCAACCCATCCAAGGTGTACCTGGCCTTGTGCCTGAAGTCTCCTGGTATAGGCTCCAGGCTTCCCGTGGCAATGTACAGGACATGTAGTACTGTATAGAAAATGTATTTAATTGAATAGATTTAAATCTATTTCAAAATAAAATTAAATAGATTTTCCCCCTATTGTGATCTCATTTAAGCAGATATCCCCCCCCCCGACTTACTCTTCTCTAGTGGTTGTGGCTCAGCAGTTGGTACATTTACATAAACACTCAGTATGTTTACTGGACCTGTATTTGTCTTCCTAAAGCCGAACTTTCAAAATAATTGCAAAACTGTTATTCTGGCTGAAATTGTAGTAAATAAAATTCTCAAAGTTGGACTAGCACCCACAGATAATGCAGTTGATGAGTCGAGCTGGATAAGTCCGGCACATACTGTATAACTAAAGCGGACGCGGACACCTGCCTATGCTCCACAGTTCTTGCCCTGGGCTTTGTCTTGGAAGTCAAACAAAATGCGCAACAGTTGGAGAATTCATTAACAATCAATTCAATTCAATTCAATTCTATTTATATAGTGCTTTTAACAATGGTCATTGTGTCGAAGCAGGTTCACAAATGCAAAGAAAATTTATGGAAGTGTGTATGAATGAGAAAAAAATTTGATTGTCCCTGATGAGCAAGCAAAGGGTGTCGGCGAGGGTGGCAAGGAAAAACTCCCTGAGATGGCAATAGGAAGAAACCTTGAGAGGAACCAGACTAAACAGGGAACCCATCGTCATTTGGGTGATACCGGATAACAGGAATTATATAACATCATGTATCCTTTCTATTACAACCAGGGTTAACTTTTTCATCAATTTGATCTACACTAGCTATTCATGTATCGGACTTCCCCCATGACCCTGTCGTCGCCAGTTCACCGGCTTTCCTTCCTTGGATCACTTTTGGTATGTTCTGATCACTGCAGACCAGGAACATCCAGCAAGAGCTGCAGTTTTGGACTTGCTCTGACCAAGTCCTCTAGCCATCCCAATTTCGCCCTTGTCAAGTCACTCAAATCCTTATGCTTGACCATTTATTCTGTTTCCAACAAATCAACCTTAGGAAAAAAGGGTCCCTTGCTGGTTAATATATCCCACCCACTTCTAGCCACCATTGTGAGGGGATATTGAAAATGTAGCTACTGTGAGAAGGGCCAGATTGTAATGGCTAGACAACTGGGTTAGATCAACTTCAAAACTGTAGGTCTTGTGGGATGTTCCCAAGCTACAGTGGTCAGGACATCCCAAAAGTGATCCAAGGAGGGAAAACCAGTGAATTGGCCAAGGCAATAGAAGAGCTACTGTAGCTCAAATTGAGGAAAAGGCTAATGCTGGGTGTGATAGCAAGGTGTCAGAATACACAGTGCATCACTGTTTCGGTGGCAAACGGGGACCTACTCAATATTAGGCAGGTGGTCAAAATGTTATGGCTGATCTGTGTACTGTATAATTGAGGTGAATGTTGTGGGCTATTAAAATGAACATTTTCATAATCTACAGTATAGATCGTCATGATCGATGAATCACGGAAAAAGGGTGTACACACTTGTAACTTAAACACTACCGAGACACAACTGACACCTCATTCGTGGAATCACCCTCCGCACTCTGAGATACTGCGATATCACTTAAGTAAGTGTTATCTGATTATGAGAAGCAGCTGGGACTTTGGCTTGTTACTCCTATCATCAGTTACACCAAGGGAGATGATATGTTAATGTCATGTTGATTTTGCTGTAGAGGGATAGCCGAACATGTATATGCACGTAGACAGATTGAATATCATTAGGCTGTAAGATAATCATCTGCAGGAATGCACTACCCCTTTTTACGTCCGCACAAGTAAGCCTGCGCTGGCCAGGAGAAATTCACCCTGAATGACTAACATATTGTAAGCCTTGTAATTCCTGACCCCAGTGAACTTGGAATTCCGACTCTGTAACTTGGGATGGCATCCTCCATCAGCTGAGAGTTCATCCAAGTCAACCATCCAGTGATGACAAAAAACATGGAAGCACATAGCATGGGTAAATAAATGATTTAGAATATAAAAGTCTCACATTTTGTAGCATAGACACAATGTTTGTAAAGTATTCCAAAATTCTCACCCTGAGATAAGTTGAATCAAGCATTAGCACTTCATTCATCCTTACTTAAAGAGAGTGATGTACTATAACAATGCTTTGGTCCTTTAGCCAGTCAACCTCCCATATCTACTTTTTCGTACACTTTTGATCAAACAAATCTGCTTCCAATGCTTAAATGAAACGTTCCTCATGAATGGCAAATGAATAGGGATGGGAATCACCAGTCACCATCAATACAATGTTATCACGATACCGATTTTATTAATATAACAATTCCATTCATTTTCCACGATTTAATTAATTAAAAGACATTTTTTTTTATTTTGTTACAATTTTAAGAACGTGAGCCGTTAAAAACAAAACTTGAGTCAGAACTCGAAAATCTACAAATTTTTTTGTGTATATTAAATGTAGCCTGTTCCATAAACTAATGTTTAGTTTTCTCACTTAAAAACCAAGCGCAGCATTTAAACAATACAAACTAACGTCAAATACAAGAGTTTAAAATTGAACTTCAGATTAAATGATACAAAAAGCTACATTTTTATTGAGTCATCTGCAAAAATGTACTCGTGGAACAATGTGGGAATAGTTTAGAGTGTACCACCTGTACATCTGATTAAACAGAAACTGTGATGTTTTACCACCATGTCTTTTGCATGTGTTACGTGGTTGCAAGCACAAAGACACACGCAGCTTGGCTTCTAACACAGAGACTACTATAAGCGTGTGTAACGAGAGGGTTTTAGACTAATTCGTTCACAGAATTTGGAGAAAAGGGTCTTCAATTTTTGATAATGTAGCGCTATAGAGATGCTTTTCAACCAGAACTCATGCATTCAGCACAGAATCCGTGAAGTCCAACGTGATCGAGCAAGGCTGGTCAAGTTGAAAAACAGACTGATTGACCGGTGCATCTCTATTATAGATAGAAACGTAATAAATCATTTACCAAATTGATTTTGGCGATACATGAATCGGCGATTCATAAACACATCTATTTTCCCCTCTCTACAATCCAGTGAAGCCTGAGAAACGTCTTCCGAAACTTCAAACAACTGACTTATGTTATACAGCTGCATTACAACTTCGAGTCGAATTTTGTGTTCTGTTTCTAAGTTGGATTTCTCATCAATGTGACGTTGATTGAAAATGGTTTGGGAAAAAATTTAATTCTCAGTATTTTTTTAAAATAGTTTTTTAGGAGCTATAGGAATTCCTTATCATTGAAATTCTTTTCTTCTATCATCACACAAAGGTGTTCTGATGAAATTGTTCAGCTTTTATGTCATACATCGGGCATGTCACAGGTGATTATCAGCTTTAATGTCACACAAGTCACAGTCGATTATGAGATGTTATGACATGCTGTCATAAATGACATGTACGGTGGCCGTAAAGTGCAAAACAAATTAACAAAACCGAAAACAAAATAACATTCATAGACAAAATAACAAAACCCGAAAAAAACAAAAAAACAAATTCAAAACCAAATTAACAAATCCGAATTGGGTTATTTTGTTTTCGGATTTGTTAATTTGGTTTTGAATTTATGTTGTTTTGGGTTTTGTTAATTTGTATTGCACTTCTCGGCCAGTCAGATACGAACCGGAAAAGGTAGGTATAGTTTGCGAATTAAATTCTAGGTAGGTATAGTTTGCGAATTAAATTTCATTTGCAAACTATACCTACCTTTTCCGGTTCGTTTCTGAACGGCCGAGAGGTGCAAACCAAATTAACAAACCCGAAAACTAAATAGCAAATTCAAAACCAAATTAACAAACCCGAAAACTAAATAGCAAATTCAAAACCAAATTAACAAACCCGAAAAACTAAATAACAAAATCAAAATATCCAAAACCAAAAACAAAATAACAAACTAAAAATCTAAATAGCAAAACCGATAACAAATTAACAAAAGGCAAAACAAAATAACTAGTTTTGGGTTTTATTTTGTTTTGGGTTTTGTTATTTTGTTATTGAATGTTTTATTTAGTTTTGGATTTTGTTATTTTGGTTTTGTTATTGTGGTTTTTAATTTGTTATTTTGTTTTCGTTTTGTTAACTTGTTTTGCACTTCTCGGCCACCGTACATATGACGTACTGATATGTTTCTAAGAAAACCAGCATTAAACTTTTCATTAATTAAAGATACAGTAGCTCTTAGATTGGATCAGACTACACAGGCTAGACTTTGCTCCCCATGTGAAGCATTAAGCCGTGGCTGCCTGTGACCCTTTTGCCAGGTCACCACCTTTGGTATGTCCCTGACCACTGCAGACCAGGAACATCCCATAAGAGCTGCAGTTTTGGAGTAGCTCTGAGCTTCTAGCCTCCACAATCCGCCCTTGTCAAGGTCACTCAAATTCTTATGCTTGCCCATTTTTTCTGCTTCTAACACATCAACTTCCGGGACAAAACGTCCACTTGCTTCATAATACTGTATAGCCAACCCACTTGAGAAGGGCCGAAGTTTGACGGATCGATGACTTTGTCAGAGCAAATCCAAAACTGAAGCTACAGTGAGACGTTCCCAGGCTGCAGTGGTCAGGATGTACCAAAATTGATCCAAAGAAGAAAACCAGCTGGCGATTGGGTCATGGGTGAGGTGAAGTGAAGTCCGATCTGATAAAAGCACTACTGTAGATCAAACTGATGAAATGATGTGATATCAAGCTGTCAGAACACACCTAATTTTTTTTTTTTAAAGGTGGGGGGGGGGGGGGGTATTTAATATTATGCAGATGGTCACAATGTTATGTCTGATAAGTGTATGGTAAGAACATGCCTTTATTATATAAAAAACACACACACACAGAAACTTATATTATACATTGTTCTTTCTTATCTCAGCATAAATATAATGTATGGCATGAGAGTTTTCTTATTTTTTAATTTTGCTGCTTGGGGACGTTTGTGATGTTTACTAATCAGGAGAAAGAGAGCGGTTCTAGGGCTCGAGCCTAAATGACTCTTCACTTCCTGTACACGCGCACTACTTAGGGTGTCAGAGAATGGCTGAGGCGCCCTAGCTAGCGCACGATCAGGAAAAAGAAGCCGTCTCGCGATGCGGTCTGTATTGTTCCCTAGCAATTCGTCACGCGCGCGCGCTGAGCGGAAGTGACGACGGTAGGTGGACGCGTGACGTAAGGGTCGGGGTTGCTTTAGAAATACGACAAGGAAGTGGACGTTAATGGACGTCGGTTTGAATAATATAGGGATTAGTGTTAATAGTAATATATTTGTCGTTTTATTGTTTTGACGGTTGGGTGTTTAGGTGTCGGGAGGGTACACGAGAGTACCCGGAAAACCCGCTGCTGGACATTTTATCTGCAGAGCAGCGATGAACACGGACGTGGAATTTCACATCAGGCAAAATTATCCGTGGAACAAGCTGCCAGCCAATGTCAAGCAGGTAAACATCTGGAACATTATTAAAAATAATAATAATGAAATAAACATAAATGCAATGACTTTGAATAAATCAGCTTTCATCATGTCACTGATTATGACACTGAGAATTAATGACACTGCCACCACCACCACCATCATCATCATCATCAGTGTGCTTCTCTCTCTGTCATTCATCTGTGCGGATCGCGATGGCAACCCTGCAGCGTGCTCGCATCTGCGTCCCAGGAGTGTGTCCAAGGTCCGAGTCAGGGTCTAGGGTTTAGATCTGAGTCAGATCTTCAGCAGATGTTTAATCGAGTTAGATTAGACATCATTTCATTCATTCATCTTCAGTAAACTCGTCATCCTGTGTCCTGGAACACGCCGAGCAGGAGGAAACCGGAGAACCCCGAGGACGCCCGTATGGGCATGACGGGAAAACGGCGAGAGCTCAGGATCGGCAACTTTATCCAGTTTGTAAAGCCTGGGAATCAACCTTAGCTGAGTTCTATATGTATAGTCATTTAATATCTTTAATATCCAAATGTTAATCAGTGGTTTAATCAATTATTGTACAGAAAATTTCATTCATTCATTCATTAAATTCCTGCAACACGGCATCAGTTCACATTTAAGTTTACCTACATGCATGTTTCTATGAAGCGGGAGGAAACCATGGCGAGAACTTGGGGAATTCCACACACACACTCACACAGGAACTCGAGCGCAAGATCAGCAACTCTATCCAGTTTGAACAGTTACAGCCTGGAAATCAGCCTTAGCTGAGTTTCATATAGTCTTGGTGTACTTTAATATCCAAATATCCAAATCAGGCAGCACGGTGCCCTCGCACCTCCCGGGTCCGGGTTTGATTCCCGCCTCTGGTCTGCATGCATGGAGTTTGCATGTTCTCCCTGCGCTTGGTGGGTTTCCTCCGGCTACTCCGGGTTTCCTCCCTCAGTACGAAGACGTCAAGAATAGGTTAATATGTTGTCTCAAATCTGCGATGGATTGCCATCCCATCCAGGGTGTGACATAAGTCTCCTGGGATATTACACAGGATAAGGATATAGAGAATGAATGGATAATCAGTGCATCACTTGTTCCACATTGTTTTTGGTCAGGCTTATGATGCAGAGTACTGTGCAAAAGTCTTAGGCACAAGCAAATAAATGATGTACAGCATGGATACCGTCAAAAAATGTAAAAACAAAAACGCTACAAAGCCCAGTAAACCGTAATTAACGAATCGATTTGAGCTATTAAGTTTTACTGAGCATCCTGCAGAACCAGCCACAGTTCTTCCGAGGAATTTGACTCTTGTTCCTGCTTGTCTGCTTTGCATGCAAAACCCAGGACCTTGCATTTTTTTTTTTCGCCTAAAAAGTGGTCGCTTACTGTATATAATAATTTAGTGACTAAAACATTATATTTAGTTTAGTTTATTTGGTTTAGTAATGTAAACTGCTTTCCTTTCTGGCATACAAATATTTTACTGCAATTTAAATTTTGTGTTGTTTTTTAATATGGATGTTTGAAAATCAGTGAATGTTTGTTTTTGTACCAAGTTTATAAAACAAATCCATAGGAAAGTTTGCATTAAAATCAAGAGCTTTAGCGCAGTACTGTATAACAATCCTTTTTGTAAGGTAGTAGTACAACTTAAATAGGATGCTAGTCAAACCTCACTATGCACACACACACATAGGCGGTCACACCTAGTAGCAATTGAGAGTCACCAACTCTCCAGAATTTTGGGAGACTGGAGGAAACCAGCCAAACTGGAATGATGCAGGCACGCACACACACACAGTCACACCTAGTACCGTTTTAGAGTCACGAACCCAGCATGGTTTTAGGAGAAACAAGTCAATCTTATGATCTGACCGATTCTCATCCATTTTTCTTGTCTGTTTATAGAGTCTTG
Source organism: Clarias macrocephalus (assembly GCA_011419295.1). Lineage (NCBI taxonomy): Eukaryota > Metazoa > Chordata > Actinopteri > Siluriformes > Clariidae > Clarias > Clarias macrocephalus. Next base: position 105,741 of record JAAGKR010001562.1, on the reverse strand, counting down.
GAAACTCACAGAGGGAGTATGACAAGCAGGTCTTGCTGTACAGCATACGCAACCAGCTGCGGTTCCGCAACAACCTGGGTAAGACCGCAACGCTCTAGCGTATTGTGTATACCGAGTACGCGTGATGAACGCGAATGCTGTTTATTTGCATGAAAGGTAACGTACGTCATTTTTAATTGTCACCGACTGACAGTCAGGCACGTGAAGAAGGACGAGCGGAACTATTACGAGGAGCTGCTGAAGTACAGCCGGGAACACCTGATGCTGTACCCGTACCATCTGTCCGACATCATGGTCAAAGGGTTGCGGGTCACGCCCTTCTCCTACTACATCAGCATCATGGAGGTGCGCTGTGCTTTAATCCCTTTTGTTGTTTCTGTAGACGAACAAGATCGTTCGCGGCGAATGCTACAAATCATAGAAACGTCATTAATGTATTATGTATTGTTATTAAACAGAGAAAAAGGGTGAATGAATATGGTGCAGGTGTTTTGGAATGAGTCTGCCGTGTCTTTAACCGAGGGGAAAGAACTCATTTGTTCATTAAAACATTTGAAAATTATTATAGTTGACCGGTGGCTCAAGCAGGTAAGGTTCTGGGTTACTGACCAGAAGGTCATGGGTTCAAGCAGCAGCACTGTTGCGGCCTTGATCCAGGCCCTTAACCCTATCTGCTCCTGGTGCGCTGCATCCAGGCTGACCCTGAATTTATCTGAAAACAATCATTTGCTCTAAGGTACATGTGACAGTTAATTGAATCGTAATCTCTTCGACATCCAGGACGAGGGTTCAAGTGAAGTAGTCAGTCTCTGCGTGCATGGAGTTTGCATGTTTTCTTTCCACAGCCCAAAGAAATGCAGATTCGTCTAATCGGTGTTCCCCTGAGATTCAGGCTTCGAGCTTCCTGTACAGGATAAATGGTGTAGAGAACGAGTGCGATGATGAACAAGTGTCATGGAGATGATGGTTACCTTCACCTACATAGCACACCTCATCAGATTTTACTTGTATGCATAAATCTATTCTTTTAAGTGAGAAATGATTTGGTATCTCCTTGAATAAAACCGTGCTGCATAGAAGCATGAGATTGGTCATGGTTCCTTTTTCGCATTTAAACCAGGATGAGAAAGGCTACAGTGACAATGCAAAGTGACTCATGCTTTATAGATTCAATTCTAATTGTTATTATTGTTCCATTATGTTCAGCAAAATCGTTGGTCACATCGCAGATCATGGCAGCAGTATTCAGCGCCTGATTGCTCTCTATTCACCTTATGATTGATATAAATCACAAGGCAGCCGTTAAGCTAAATACTTTGTGCAAGTAATACTGCGCCCACTCGTTCCTGTCCAGTCAGATGACAACGATTAGCGCAGTTCAGTGTACAAACCTGCTTTTGGATCCGAATAATCGGTGTTAGTATTGTCTTCATAATTTCTAATCCCGTGTGTGATGTGTACCATAGGTGCAACTCATTTCTATCAAATAGATTTTTTTTTAAAGTTGTAGATTGCTTCACGTTTCACATGTAGTAAAGCATCTAACCAATCATAGATGAGACGGAATTCTTGTAATCAATCATAATGCAGAAGACGGGATTTATCAGAAAAGGAAGGGAAGCATAACCTTAGGTTAATACTTCTTCTTCTGTTATATTTCACAGAAAACATATCAAAAACATTAAATTTTGATTAAATGCTTTGAGCATATAAACACAGATCTAATCAGATCAGCGTCCGTATAAACAGTTACGTCTGATTTCAGTCAGATGATCGATACGTGGCTGGAAACACAGCTACGTATATAAAAACCTTAATGAAAGAGATAACACAAAGAAGCACAATTCTCTAACATGGGTGCATATTTGGATCTCTAATGAGAAAACCAGGAGCGAGAATGACAAAGGAAAAACTCTCTGAGAAGACATGAAGGACAAATGAGACTAAAAAACCCAGACTTTCTACTATAGGTGCCACCGGATCATAGAATAATAAAACACAATATACAACAGTTAGTTTCGACCAAAAACAATCCCAAACGGATGAGAGGCAGTCCACGAGTGATGATGTTGGACGGTAACAGCACTGGAAGGTTTAACTATCTGCATCTCTCTGCGTCACACGTTAATTACACTAACTGTCAGTCGTAGCTAGGGTTGGGTACCTATATAATAACCGGTATGTACTAGAACCGAATCAGAGCTCAGATTTCGGATAACCAGACTGAGGAAAAGGATGTGAAGCTCTAATAATAATAGAAATCTAACTAATTTTGTTAGAAATCTAACTAGCTCTGACAGCAGCAGGTAGCGTTAGCTTGCTAAGCTAAACATGTTGAAATTAAAATGCCTAAAGCTAAACGGTCGAAAGTGAGGCTATATTTCACAACAAAGGATTGTGACACCGCGACAACTCAACAAGTGTCTTTCAACAATTGAGTGTAAAAGGGGGAAACGCGTCAAACGTAATGAAACATTTGACGGCACACGGGATGAAGTTAACAGCTTGCAGACATCAAGTCAATAATAAAATAAAATAAACAATATATTTATTTATTCAATAAAAAGCTGTTAAACAATATATTTATTTATTCAATAAAAAGCTGTTCTTTAAAGTTATCCACCATCTTTTGTGGCTCTTCTAGTATTAGTTTAGGTACTTCTACAGTTTTAAAAGTATCGATCTGGCACCGGTGTCATAAAAAAACCCAAACGATACACAACCCTAGTCTCAGCATGAGTGAAAGTAGGTAACTACTGTAGCTTCCAACACCCGGCTGAATTCCAAATCGCTCTACAAATTCTGATCAAGGGCACTATGTATAAATCTAAAGAGAAATTTGAGAGATTTACAGACTGTCCACCACCTTCATGGTTTATTCTCCTCACCTGTTGCCTACACAGTACAGTAAGAATTGAATGCTACGCTCACCCCCTGTTAATTGCACTCGTGTGTCGGTCACCAGCTCCTCCAGGCATGGAATGATCGGTGTTGACGGAGCAAAATAAACAACGTAAAAGAAGCAAATCATAACATGGGTTTTTCTGTTGTATTTTTTTTTTTTGCCAAAGGCACACATTTCTCGAGTGTTTCTTCCAATTGCTGTTGAATTACACAGTCAGGTTACATGTTCATTAGTGTCAGGTGTGTCTAACATTGTTATTGTTCAGTGATGAACAATACTAAGCACTGAAAGTACAGTAATGTGACAAGGCCCATTACGACATCCGGCCTGAGCGGGTGTGGTTTGCTGTGTAGATTTAGTGAAGAAACCATGTTGGGTGCCATCAATGACATTTGGCCCTCCAGTGGGAAATGAAGGTCTACGTGAAATGGCGTTTATGTGAGCGGCCATCTGAGAAAATGTGATGAAACTTGGAAATACAGTTGTGTATTGATCCTGGAAGTCAGTGTTTCAAGCTGAGTGTTTTGTCAGATTAGATCCCTGAAAATGGAAAGTCATAAGGAAGCAAAAATGTGGATGGTTTTGTGGATTTACGAGAACAGTATTGTCAAGGAAAAATTGTCAGAAGTGTCAAGTGTATATTGTAATTCATTTAGGAAACGTCTACGAAGGGAGTTCAAATCAAATCGGGGCTTGTGGTAAAATTTCTCATGAATGAAGGCATAAGAACGATTTACAGAAGAACTTTCTGATTTTCAGATGTGAAGCAGGAAGTTCGATCACGGCTCTGACGTACTGAGAAAACGTTTTACCTTGAACACTGGGAAAAGTGCATTAGTGTGCATTATGAGGTTTTTACTGTTCTATTATCCTGCACAATCAAAAGTCCCGGTTTGATTCTGTATATTGTTTTTAAAAGTACAGATGTGAACACTGACCATCACACCCATATGTGGTTCTTCTTCACAGTTGTCTTTATTGTGTTTTTATGCTGTAGCAGTACAATTTCTCTTCACTGGATCTTAGAGGCTTGAACATGTTGAAATGATATGGTGATACCCCTGTGTAACAATGTTCAGTAAGTCTGTATAAGTTTAATGGTCAATGTCTGGATATATAGTTGTTAGTAACTGGCATTTTATTTAATTGGGTCTCATCTGCATGAAGTACACCAGCAGGCTGTAATGTAACATCATTGGCAAGGATAGACAAATCAAAAATTCATTAACCATCCCACAAGGCTTGTAAAAGCACTAATGCGCTTAAACATCCTGCCCTTTTGACTAAAACATGATAGATAATATAATAAAGTGTGACAGCTGGCTGGTTAATGCATTAATGTAGACATAATATTTATATAGATTGTTGTGTAGGGGAAATGTCCAATAAAGCATTGTGTTTTTGCTCTTGATAGAAGTTTGACCGAGGTTTAAGCTTTGGGGTTTACTCTAGACGTAAAATATATTAATTAAATCGTCTTTTATTTTTGGCACTGTCTGTAGCGTCCTGAGGGATGTGCTTTCTAAGCGTGGGGAGGAATGACATAATCTCACTCTCACATCAATCATAGCACCACTAGGCAATCATGGGCTTTAACTTGCTCTAACAAAGATACCGTTGGGAATTACAGGTAGACCCCGACTTACAAAAGAGTTCCATTCCGGGTGCAAGTTCGTAAGTCTGATTTGTTCTTAAGTCCGACAAAGTGAGTTTTATATGCTTTGGAACGAATATACAATGTAAAGTATACCAATCCACTTTGCCTAAATCTGTCCCTATTCTGGTGGCCAAAAACCGTAACCGCGCCTAAGGAAATTAATCTCTCAGTGAAATGCAACAGTGTTGTCTCTGCACCTTTAAATCACGAGGAAAATCACGGACGCCATTTTGTCTCAGAGCTGTTTTCCACTGTATTGGATTTTGAACTCTGTTTTGTTAACGTTTTCCCAAAATTAGGATTATTTACCTTCAGGACAGATTTACGGGACAGACATTGTCGATCATCATGCTCCTGGACTGATTCATTGAAACCGGTGAGGCCGACTGATTCTCCCGTACTATACTGGATTTTAGACATTTTATACATTCAGTTACACACTGAAAATGTTGTATAATTGTAAATATAGGTATCTGATGCACTGCTGTGTCAATTTTTTATGCACAATATATGCAGGCTACGTGATTGAACCAGAAGTAGAATCTTGGTCCGCGGAAATTCTTAACTCGTACTCGTTCTTAAGTCGGGGACTGCCAGTATACACGACAAAATTTCATGAATGAAACAAATGGCGAGAACTGATCATTTCCCAATGGAAAAACACTGCAGAAATCCACCAAGTTGATAAGCACTGCAGATCAACACCGTCAACAATGTAGCATAAGATGAACTAACAGATCTGGGCTGAGCTCCTGAGTTTGAAATGCGGCGATAGTGTTTTATTAAAGTTGTCACGATGCAAAGCAAACAAAACAAAACAACTTCTCCCACACATCACTGTCTACAATCGTACAACAAATGTGAGCTGACAGTCTGTCACTACACATGGTGGCTTCGAGCTGCCCATCAGGTTCTCAGCGAGTGCTCTCTAAGCCTGCTATGCTGAAAAAGTCCTCAGGCTGTCCTGGTACAGCGGGGGGAAAATGTCACATGATCATATAGATTTTAGCAGACCTTCTTTGCAACATAGTTAATAGAGTAAAAATCTACAAGACAATTCGTGATCCTTGCAGCTTCCTGACTTGAAGGTCAGTGTTATATTTTATATATGACCTGCTCTGCTGCTGAGATGTTGTAAGTGGATGCTCGATACTGCCCCGCACACATATCATGGGTATGAATTTTTTATGCTATTCCACAGCATATACAAATCCACTGCACTTCCAGAACAGATCAGTGCCTTACCACCGTGCTGTGCTTCATTAGACTAGCTAGTATACAGTGTAGATTTAACCGGATAACTGCAATGCTAAGGGTTAGTCTTTGATCTCAAGACAAGATCACTAGGAGTGGGTCTGTGGAGTCCAACATGTACTGTGGTTGAAGAAACATCATGTAAAGGCTGTCAATATTAACGCTTCTTTGATTAATCTAACTAACGCTTCTTTGATTAATCTAGAAATGTAACACTGCTAATTTTTTTTTAATGCAAATAAATCATATGATGAAGTTCGACTCTAATGGCTTCCCATAATCTCAGTGTGGTTATCCGCTGTGGCACGTTTAACGCGGATAATAAGATGACTAAGGAAACATCATCAGGTTTGCTGAACCGCAAGTTTCATTATAAAAAGCTTCTAGATGAATGTTGTGTGCTTGAGCTCTCTTCACGGGGAACTATTTTTACAAGACACTAAACGTAAGATGTTGCGAGATCTTAGGATCCAGGTTGGAACCCCACAGTTGGCAGGTTTCCACCCCCTATACCACCCAGATATTTAAATGTAAATTTTTTAGATATTGAAATATAAAAAAAAAAACAAACAAACTGATGGTCCCCTACCCTGAACCCCCCGACTTACCAATGAATTCAATTCCAGAAGCACGTTCGTAAGTCGGATTTTTTCATAAGTCCGACAGAGTGAGACTTGTACACTTTTTACACAAATATAGAATATAAAATTTTTTAAATTTGGATTAGTTCAAGTTTTAAATAAATAAATAATAAATTGCGAGTTCGATTCTTGGGTGATGCTGTAACCTCTCGCAGTCCGGAGGTCTAGAGAAAGCTGATTGGCTGAGCATCTCTCAGAGCGGAGGGATGAGAGGTACTTAGTGCTCCCACATTAATCACGGTTCTACGCAGTCAGGGGTGTTTGTGAGCTCACGGAAGCGGACAGAGCAGATATCGCTGTCCTCCGAGTGTGTTACGCCTGAGCGAGCAGTTCGAATAGATGCGGTCGCCTGGCGTCACGTGGTTCAGACGAAACGGCCCGACTGAGTGGTAGTAGTACCTTAATGTGGAGACCCCTAGTGACAGGGAGGAATTGGACATGACTAAATTAGGGAGAAAATCAGGGGGAAAAATACTGTACGTCTTGAGTCATCGTTTAAAGATAGTCCAAGACTCAGCTGTATGAACATCTAGAGGAAGTTTATTCCACCACCTACGTGCCAGAACAGAAAAAGGGAAAGTGTTTAAAGGGAGCCTTTAAGAAGGACAACGCTCCATGATGTATTGGACTGTGAACGGTCTCGTTGAGGATTTTCCGATATTAGGACCATCATGACAGCTTGTCAGGAAAGCCATTTTCTATTCTCTAAGTCAGGGACTTTCTGTACTGTACAAGTAAATTTAAGTGTTTTAAAATCATGATTAATCACAGTTGCTTAACTTAAAATAATCTTTTATATAAATATTTAGTTGCTATTTTAAGGTTTTATTTAAACATTAGAGAACTTAAATGTTGTCTTTGTTTAAGACTAATAAACAAGAATCCCTTGCTTTAAGTGTTCTTTAAGTTCTACAAGTAATAAATGGAATGACAAATTATATTTCTCTTGTTTTTTTAAATAAATAAAACACTTCAGGATGTGAAGTAAGATCAGGATCTACAAAAACTTTCCTACAGTACATATTCAGTCTTCTTCTAATTGTGCCATCATGGTCTTTACCATTAACATGCTCAGTGAGGCCTGTAGGTTCTGAGATGTAACTCTTGTTTTTTTTTTTTGTAAATTTTTAATGTAACAATGACGCTTCTTTACTTTAGCACTATAAGTGAAATCAGGCTAATGTTAAATGACATGACATAAATATGGTACTGTATTAACATTTGAAAGCATATTTTGTCTAATGAATGAAATGAAGGTGTAGGCCGTATTTGTCCTGCAGGCCTGCAGACTTTCTGACACCATGTCTTTACCTTATATTTACAGGACATTATGAACAGTGAGAAGAGCTACGACTCTCTGCCCAACTTCACTGCTGCCGACTGTAAGTCCTCTCCTCGTTTTGCTCCTTTCAGTTCTCAGTGACCCTTTGAAGGTGATTAAGTATTATCAATGACCTTCTCATGCGCACTAACTTGACCACAAGCCAGACGAGCTAGCCAAGGTATACACAGTCACTAAAAAGCTGTGCTTTCTAATACGTCTTAGATTATATTGTTTAACGGATGCAATTTCATACGGTTTAATTTGTCGTGCATGCAGCTACACTATATACAGATGAACATTGATTTATTGTCAACAATTTTGACATTTTACAAATATTTAATTACTCGAATCAGTTTGAGCTTTTTTAATTATAAGTCATAGACAGATAGATAGACAGATAGATATCACATGATTGGAAATATCCGCATTGTGACATTATATATCATGATGGCAACATTTCATATATTATAGTATTGACCAGCCCTTCAGGGACGTGAGCAAAAACCCATCAGAATGAGTCATGTTTTTGGTTACTCAGCCTGCAGGATGCCTTAAAGGGCAGCTGTAAGAGATATACAGAGCACAGCTCTTCCTCTGTAGATACAGTAGAAGGAGTATCAGGATGTCGGTTCCATGTGGCACGGCCGTGAACAGTGACGGGTCGTCCGTATTGATAGCGCGAGTGTTCTCCTCTGCGCTTTCCTTCATTCTTTTGTCTTCACTCAGGTTTATGGTGGACTGGGAGTGTATCGTATTGTAGGAGCACTGGATGGGACATTCGCACTCTTATTCACAGACTTAATGACATTTAGTAGCACTTGAGAGTCGAGTCTGCAGGGATTGAACGCAGGATGGTGGAGCTGTGAGGCAGCAGGGCTATAAAATATTCATGCATGTTATTTATTTATTTATATAAAACTAAAAGACTTCTTGCTGAGAATCTGTTGAATGGCAGGTTTATTTATTTATTTATTATTATTATTTTTTTTATACACTAATACGTGAGAAACTTGCTTGATGTTGAGGGGCAGAAAAAAGATTAAAACTATTGCTATGGTGAAAGATAAGTCATCAAGAGAGGCTTGCACTGTATACCTAAATTTTTATATCAATCTGAATATTCTTAGTGCAAATATTTTTAGCCCCGGATATTGATCAGACTCTCTGCCTTTCAGGTCTGAGGCTTCTCGGTATCGGGCGTAACCAGTACATCGATCTGATGAACCAGTGCAGGTCATCGAAAGTAAGAAAACAAGAATGTTTGATGCACCTCAATCTGTCCCGGTCCTTTCATGTTTGTGCTGCTATGTTAATGAAGTGTGCGCAAAGCTCTCTTAGGATTTCCAGCATGAAAATCATCAGATGGTCTTTAAATCTGGCTGTGTTGGAAGAGCAGCGTAGCTGCTCCTCAGAGATTCATGCCTTGTAGATGTAATGAAACGCACGTGCTCTTGCCTAAGCAAAGCATCTGTCCCCGACCAGAAATTCTTCCGAAGAAAATCGGCAAGGGATCTTCTGCCAGCCAAACCAGTGGAGATCTCCGTGGAGCCGTGGTGGGTAGCGCAAACCGGATACATCACAGAGGACGACATAAGGGTATGTAATTAGACAACATCTTTTCGAGTGCTGGATTAAATGATGCTTGCTAAAAGAAAAGAAAAAACATGGAAGAATATTGGTATACTAATATGGCAAGATGTTATTTCGACACAAATAAAAATTCATGTTTATTGATTACATATATTCAATCCCCTGGTTAAAAGAACCACCCTTTATCACACTTGTTGTTTCTTTAGACTTCTGGGATATCTCTGTGTCTATCAGGTGTGCACATCTGGATTCTACATTTTTGCCCGTTGTTCTTACCGAAATCGCTCAAACTCTGTCAGATCAAATGGATCTCATTTAATGCGCTAGTCTTCCTAGTCTTGCCACAGATTGTCAAAAAGATTGAGTTTTGGACTTTTCTTGAAGTTGAACTTCTGGCTAGGCATGGGAATCCCCGGGGATCACCCGATACGATATTATTGTGACACCTACAGTAGGTGCCAGTTTAGTTTATATTACGATTCAAGTACCACAATTTTATAAATATCCTATTTTGATTAAACTTTTATTTTTCTTCCAGATTTTGCTCCAACACAGGATGATGTGTTACCAGTTTATAGCGCACCATTATAGTGTTATAAAGGAATGGAAACATTTTACTCCCTGAAATGCAGTTAAAAATTAGAAAACTTTTTGATTTGTCGTGAATGTTTGTTTTTACCCTAAATTTTTATACATATCAGTGCCAGAACCCACATTCAAAACCAATCACAGAAGCACTTTCAGCAAGAAAACACGTAACATTATGTCATTTCAAAAACAGTGATCACTTCTAAGTCGTTCTGCGTTGCCTAACAAAAGTCTTAATCCCAAATCCCTGATCAAGGGCACTACTTAGTGGGTGGAACAAAGGATTCTACACCCAAAATAGCAAGCAAACTTTCCGTTTTATGCTAATTAGGATTCTACTGTTGTGTCCACAGTGGTGATTGGCATCTTGGTAGTCATGTGACTACAAAAGGGTTATATAGAAAGTCATCCCCTTTTTAATGGTATTAATTTACTTAGATGGAACAAATCTTATGAAAATCCTTTTTTTTCCAGGATGAACCTGTACCGTCCTAGTATTAAGATGGCATATACCATGTATTATAGATCTCCCTGTGATGTCACCCATCTGGCTAAAAAAATAGTGAAAAACTGGTCTGGGTTATCTCCAGATGTAAACCCAACGGAAACCTGTTGGACAGTGGTGAAGAACGCAGCAGTCAAGAATTAGTCTTCTATACCTGATATCCAGAAAGCAATCAAGCAGGCAGGGATTGAGTGAGTGACACCAGAGTTGACTCTATGCCTAGCTGGATCCAGCAGGTTTTAAAGAATAAAGGATGTCATACTAAATACTGGTTGTTGTATAGAAATTGCATAAAAAAGACCTAATTATTCTTATTATCTTGATTGTCTGTCTTTATTTGGAAAGGGGGAAAAAAGTAATTGAAACATTGAATTCCACTTTTGTTCCAATACTTTTGGACACCCGTGTAAGTTTGAATGAATTTATTTATTCATTTGTATTTTATTTATTTATTTTTTGTCAGTATGGTGACAAATCCTGTCCCGAAACTGTCCTTTCTAAATGCTCATCAGTATGGTCTTATTATTCTGAGTGCCATTGTGTCGGATGATTACAGATCTGTTCCACAGCGGAGAAGAGGGCCATTGATAAGATGATTGATTCCGGACCCCAGCTGGCTGGATCAATGGAGTACAACGTGGTCCTCAGTAAGTGTCATTCACATCCGAGAGGCTCGGGCCGACAGGAACGCAGCGAAATGAAAAACTGTTAACAACAATGAGACGCGTTATGATGGAGTGCAGTAGTTGGAGCTGTTTATCTGAATAAATAGATTATAATAGATTATAAAGGCGAAGATGAGTGTTCAGAGTATGTATGGAGCTTTATTTATTCATTTATTTAACGAAGTGCCGTCCATACTCTGTAAAATTACCGTGGAAATGATAATTTAGGTATTTGTACTTCAAGTGACTGTATCCTGTGACATCATTGTTTTTTTGTTTATTCTCTTTTATAGGTTTGTACAACAGAGGATTTATTTACCTTGATGTGCCCATATCTGATGACAGCTGTATATCAGGTACGCACTTATCAGTTTAAAGACTCGCTTGTTCCTGAATAGTGCAAAAGAAAGTTTGGTGTTTTTATTTCTGTCACAGTTTTAAAAAGATGCAGCGGTGACGACTCACGAAACTCATGAAACACGTTAGCCCTCATCCTCTAGGAGAGAACTGTCTAGTGATCAAGAATTTGCAACAACCAGATTGGGAGAAAATGAAACATTAAACATGGTTTTATTTTTATTTCAGTAATAATGTTATTTTATTTTTTTCTCCCCCAGACATCTGGACTGAACATATGTCGTAGGCATAACCATGTGTAGGTTTAAAACGGTTTTAGCGCATCCTCGCCTGGAAACGGCTTTCAAAAGAGCCGTTATGTGTAATGGTGCCTGAGAGGAGCATTAGTCCATAGCGTAAAATGAGTAATCTTACCTCCATTTGGAACAATTCCAGAGACAACATTTGCGCTGACGCTTTTGGTTCTGGTCCATTCGCAGTGCCGCCTCTGGAGGGCTTCGTCATGAACAGGGTCCAGGGTGATTACTTCGAGACGCTGTTGTACAAAATCTTTGTGTCCATCGATGAGCAGACCAATGTGTCCGAGGTATATATTAGTCTATCTATCTATCTCTCTGTCTGTATATCAATTAATGAAAAGAAATGTCTTGTCTTTTATTTCACTCCACTTTACTGAAAACGTACTGACCCGTGGACCACCATTTTAAAACAGTCAAACAACTGGGCTGGGTCAAGCTAAGAAAACAACTAAGGAGATTTACTTTGTCAACTTTGTTGAAGAAATGTGTTTAAGAAACAAACCATGAATGGAGATCACTTAAACACTTAGTTTTTAATGATAAAAAAAACCCCAAAACATTAAAAACCATAGCTCACTCACTCACTCATCATCTATACCCCTTAATCCTGTATTCAGGGTCACGAGGGGCCTGGAGCCTATCCCAGGAGAGCACAAGGCGGGGTACACCCTGGACAGGGTGCCAATCCATCACAGGGCACACACACACATACACTCACTCACACACTATGGCCAATTTGGGAAGGCCAATTAACCTGTCCGACATGTCTTTGGATTGTGGGAAGAAACCGGAGTACCCGGAGGAAACCCACCAAGCACGGGGAGAACATGCACACAGAGACGGGAATCGAACCCGGACCCTGGAGGTGCAAGCCGTCATTTCTAACCTTTACACCACCATGCCGCCTTAAAAACCATAGGAACATATGTTTAATAGTGAAAGTATGAGCATTTTCTCACACACACACACACACACACACACACACACACACACACACAATGCGATGAGAGCTTATAGGATTGGAACTAAACAAAAAGAAAACCAGTTAGCCAGGTAAATGTCGTTATCATCAAACACCTGTCTGAAAAAGCTCTGTGGTGAAATAACAACACGGTGATTAATATAGTGCTGAACCGTCAACTACATTGGAGAAGTTGCATTGTAAAAAAAACAAACAAGAAAAACGACTGTAGAAATCATTAACCAGCCATGTTTAATCGTACAAGCAAGAGCATTTGTACAAGTACAATGTGACAAGAGCTCACGGGATAATGACTAAACATCTGTGTGGTCATGAGAAAACGACTTGTTAGTGAGGACAATAAGAAAAAAAGCTGACATTTTATAGGAGCATACTGTAAAAATTGGACTTTGGTGCAGTGGGAAAGGGATCATGTGATCTGATGAGTCTAGACTGACTCTGTTCCAGACTGATGGGTGTGTCAGGATGAGAAGGGAAACCGCATGAAGCAATGCATGAAGGTGTTATGATCTCGGGTTGCACAGCAATAAAACAAAGCCAGCCGACGACCTGAATGCTCAATTACGTTTTTCTTTCCGAACGGCGCAGTTTTGAGACCATAAGGTTATCATGTTCACGCATGGCCTCGACATTGTGTGTTGTAATCAAAGCAAAATGTGTTTGAATGGAATCTTAGTTTTGATTTATTTTTTATTTATTCCATCCGTCACATATTTTCTGAACCACTATGCTTTTTTTTTTTTCTTTCTTTCTTTTCTATTTTGTACCATCAGCTGGCAAACGTACTGCAGATTGACTTGGGCCTGGTGAAGGTATGTACAGTATTTCATTCCAAGCCTTCCTGTCAAGACGTACACGCACTGTTGCGTCGACATTGTATTTTAACACGGTGTGCAGGGGATTTTAGCCGTGCAGCATCACTGTACTCACTCTGAATAGGAAAAGAAACAAAACAAATAGTTCTTTCGCACCCTATTTAATCATCAGACACAGAGGAAAACAAGGTTGTTTTTGTTACATCGTAATAATAGCCTAATTCGTTCTTGTAATTAAAGAGCTCGTTCAGAGACCTGATCTTCACGAATGCATTTTTAAATTTTTTTTTTTTACTCGAGGCTGCCAATATCCATTTTCTTTCAATCTTGATATTTTTTTAAGATGAGCAGACTGTAAGCATTCATTCCCTGCAGTCATCTAATCCCATTAGTTTGAATCCATTTATCCCGTTCGGTTGATAAGACTGGATATGAATAAATGTCACAGTGTAAATTAGTTTCAGGGGAAAAAAACAACACCACACCCTTATTTGAGTACTTTAAAACCGACACTTTGGACACATTAGGTGCAGTCTACACATGCAAACCATATGCAAATGAAACAACAGGCTTTCTCTTATCCGCCGTTTCCAACCGCGCGACCACAAACTGAGAAAACGGTCTCCAGCCGAATTGCCGTCTGACCTACTTTCCTCCGCAGCATTTTTACACGTTTGAAGAGCAAGCGCAATTTTATGTGTGTGAATATTCTTGTGTTTTTCTTTTCTTTTCTTTTTACTTGATGTTGTTTCTGAATGCTGTTCTGTGTGTGTGTGTGTTTGTGTGTGTGTGTGTGTATATATCATATAAAATTATTCACGTTCATTATAAAGAAAATCGATTATCTCCTTAGAAATAAGGAATGATTATTGGAAAATGACAGTTATTGCTAAAAAAAAAACAAAAAAAAACGAAACGAAACCCACACTGTGTCTTGAATGCAGAATGCCGTGTCCATGTACTGCCGACTTGGTTTTGCCATCAAGAAAGGTCAGGTGATCAGCCCCGACCAGCTGCACCCGTCATGGAAAAGTGCCCCATCTGTTAACAAACTAAAGTATGCCACCTGATTTGTGTTTCTGCATGACTTTCACTTACTTTATAAGCTAAAGTTGAACATATTTTGAAGTGTGTGTGTGTGTTAGGGGCACTATGGACCCTCAGAAGATGCTGCTATCCTGGGAAGGGAGCAGTCCAGTAATGGAGGCTGGTTCCTCCGCTACCGATACAGACACCACTAGTTTGGAGGATCAAGGTGAGACGCTGTTGTACATGTGGGAAAACGTTATATACAGTATATCCACACCAATCATTTATTCGACTTTTTTCAATAAAATGTCTCGAGCGCAAGATTAAAATTTTCGTCTTTTATTCTCTAAATACATGACCTGAAAGTAATAAGCTAAAGTGTTTGGTTAAAAGGACGTGTAGCCATGAAACAAGGTCATATTATCCCATGCATCTGCTACGAGGCAAACAGGGATAAAACATGACACGGCATGCTGTTACAGGAAAATAATCAGTGCAGCATTAGTTTGATGCAGCCTGACCTGGGGTGTACTTTACAGTTACTAGGATAAAGATTTTTTTTTCAAATAATGAAACAGCATTTGCTTCAGTTTGTAACACAACACTAACAAATTGTCATTTAGGAATAAATTTTTTAAGTTAAATGTTGAGAATTCACTACAGTGTTCATACATATTTTATTTGACTGCGATTCTTTTCCTCCTGTGATTGTAATCCAAATTTATTTTAATGTTCTTAAAAAAAGGTGGTGTACTGGTTAGCACTGTCACCTTGCATCTCCAGGGTCCGGGTTCGATTCCCATCTCTGTGTGCATGGAGTTTGCATGTTCTCCCTGTGCTTGGTGGGTTTCCTCCAGGTTCTCCGATTTCCTCCCACAGTCCAAAGACATCTAGATTAGGCGTTCCCAAATTGCCTGTAGTGTGTGAATGAGTGTGTGCGCGTGTGCGCGCGAGCGCCCTGTGATGAATTGGCAGCCTGTCCAGGGTGTACTCCGCCTTGTGCCCCAAGTCTCCTGGGATAGGCTCCAGGCTCCCCGTGACCCTGAATACAGGATTAAGCGGTATAGATGATGAGTGAGTGAAAAAAAAACAAACAAACTTAAACATCTAGTTTTAATATAACAAAAACTGACTCACGCCACGAATATTGCTGTAGAAAGAAAGAAAGTCTAATGTTGTGGATTGTCAACCAAGTTAGCTCCAGTTATCTCTTGGCTTATAGCAGCTACTGTAACTCTAAACACTCTCTCCTCAAGTATAAAAGACTGAATCAGCGACCTCACTACTCGCACTGTACAAGCATGCGAGTGCTTACATGATGCGTTCACACAGAATCTCTGAACGTGTTTTGTTTGTTCGTGTTTATTAATCAATTCCAACCAAGTTCTATTTAAACGGGATTTTACTTTGTACAGAAAAAAAAAAAAAAAAAACACATCAAAACAAGTGTGGTTGAGATAACGTGGGAAGTAAGGTCATGTGTTTTGCAGATAAAATCAGAGGTTTAAGCACATGGGCATCGACGTGGCTTTATACCAAATTGGACCGGCTCCTAATGCAAGACAGCTGACCAAAATTTCTGACATGGCAGAAATCCATCTGATCATCCAGGAGAAAGATTGATGTTCGTTCAGGTGATAAATGGGCAACGGGAATATAAAATTAATCATGGAAACTGATCCGGGGCCAAAATCCGGTCATATGTGTGGAGTGTTCGCTCATCCTCATCCTTACAAAACTGTTAAATAATCGTCTCCACACTAAAACCTTAACCATATCAACAACTGCACTTTTATCGTTAACCGAATGTAACAGTGCCCGTGCAAGTTGTTACAATCAGAATTAATTATTCAACAACCTTGCAGTGTAATTGCAAATATATCCTGACTGGCATGTCTGATATAAATATGAAGGGCGTTCAAGTCAAACCGGGACTTGTGATAACATTTCTTAGTACACTTACAGAACATTTCAAGCACAGCACAGTGATGAGACTCTTAGCCACGAGAGAACATTTAAATGATGAAAACCTTTCTCGTCCGAGAATGATGATCCCACTGCAGTCGTTCCCCTGAACATCCAGAGAGTGGAACGCCTAACTCACTCACTCACTCACTCACTCACTCATCCTATCTATACCTCTTAATCCTGTATTCAGGGTCACGAGACTTAGGGCACAAGGCGGGGCACACCCTGGACAGGGTGCCAATCCATCGCAGGGCACACACACATGCACACACTCACGCACTCATTCACACACTACGGCCAATTTGGGAGCGCCAATTAGCTTAACCTACCTGTCTTTGGACTGTTGGAGGAAGCCGGAGTACCCGGAGGAAACCCACCAAGCACAGGGAGAACACGCAAACTCCATGCACACAGACGGGGTGATACTGTATGTCACGTTGTTTTATTGTTTTTGTCTCTTTCAGATGCTGCGAGTGTGAGTAGTTTAAGTATTCCTGCTGCGCCTACGAAGAGAATTGCCTTCCTGTTTGATTCCACCCTCACAGCCTTCCTCATGATGGGCAACCTTTCCCCCGTGAGTTTACCGTAACTGAGTTGTACCGCACAGTTATTAATTTACTGTACCTGAATTAGATTTGCTCATATGGTTATGGTGCAATGGAGTCTTTAATTATTGAGCATTTTTTATTCTCTCTCTCTCTCTCTCTCTCTCTCTCTCTCTTTAATAATTGCATTTCAATCATGGGAAAAATGTTATGCAAAAAAACAATTTGCTGTTTGATAGATCTGAATATCCAAACAGGAAAAGTGGATAAACATGGAAACATAGGTGAAGGTGTAACATTTTTAAATATGCAGCTGTAATAACCATCACCTTGACCTGTCAGAAATTGTTCATAAAGGTTAATATATAGGCTAAATAAAAGGTGAAAGGTTTTAATGTTTTCTTAGATATGGTTTAATGATAGCATGCGCACACGTTTGAGTTAAAGAGACTTTAGAGACCATTAGCAGGCTAGAAAGAGGTTAGGTTGTTTGTAATTAAATTCAAAATTTCTGTTTCTGCTTCAGGATTTGATGTGTCGTACAGTACGAGATGCTTTTCCACTCGGCACGGGTGCAAAGAGTTATTATCTGTTATTAACTCTTTCTCCTCAGCTCAATCCAATCTATCCATTCTTCTGCCACTGCTGCTGTCCGTGGCATATTTGAAATATTAAATCTGGCAAAAACAACGATCACGATTTGTTTCTTCGTTTTTTTATATTTGATGTGAAGCCGAACCGAAACTATAATACATCAGCATTACTTTTGCTAAATAATTGACAACATGAAAGGGCATGCATCCAGATGTTCCCTTTGAAGTGCTTGCTGAATTTAGTTTCATTTATTTCTGATGTTTTTTTTTTTGTTTTTTTTTGGTGTCTCTCAGAACTTAAAGAGCCATGCGGTGACCATGTTTGAGGTGGGGAAGCTGTCAGATGAGACCCTGGACAGCTTTTTGATGGAACTGGAGAAGGTAAAGACCTCATTATACTGCACCATGGGAACTGAGCCTCTTAACGGGAGACAAACAGGCTCATCCTGTGAGTCGGTTGTGAAGAGATGCCGCTGTCAGGAAAGCCTGCTGACTTATTATACAGAGCACACACACACATGTCTATTTCTCCTGAAGATTGTCTCTGCTTCTCTTGGAGAGTATATACATCCACTGACATACACAAACACACACTGTATATCTAATTAGGCTGATTGTAATAGATGAATATGTATATGATGTGGTTGTGTATATGTATTTGTGCGTGCGTACAGGTGGAGAGCACTGCCGAAGGAGAAGCTCAGAGGTATTTCGATCATGCGCTTACCCTCAGGAACACCATACTCTTTCTGCGCTACAACAAAGAGCTGACTCCTGATCAGGGCCCCGACGTTCCAAATATAGGTGATCAAACTCATTTCCGATTTCTGTTCGTTGGAAAATTAAATGTACAATTAATCCGAAAGGAATAGCAATGATTTAGTCGCTCATACAAATGCCGCTGTTGTTACACAATGTACCAGACATAACTGTACATTCAATTTCTTGGTGCTTGTGTGTGCCTTGTGTGTGTATGTTTTTCCCCCTCAGGCCTGCCTCTGGACCTCCTCCGATGTGAGAGTCTGCTGGGATTAGATCCTGCCACCTGCAGCCGCGTGCTCAACAAGAACTACAAGCTGCTGGTTTCCATGGCGCCGCTAAGCAACGAGATCCGGCCAATCAGCAGCTGTACGCCTCAGGTAACCCCGCCCATCCCCCCCCCTCCCGAGACCGTATCGTAGACAGACAGCTCGGATTTACAGGCCCGTGTGAGCTAGATCAGTAAAGCCCCTTTTTTATTTGAAAGTGCAAAAAGGAAAAAAAATATTTTAACAATTAAACAATCTTTAATAAATTCATAATTTTGTTCCGTCCACCTTTACAAGGTACAATAAAAGTGATTTGCTATTTGTAAACATGAAACACACACACACAAAAACAAACCCCACATTTTATCCCCGGTCACATGACCTCCATCTATTATTTAGACCGCCACCTACCATCAATAGGATTCCCGCGCAGAGGAACCGCTTTCGTACGTCTGTTCCTATTAACGCTGTGTATCGCTAATGATCGACATGATTGAGTCAGTGGGGAATCTGAACGGAAAATAAAGTTTAATTGAAAAACTGAGCAGGCTGCAAGTTTTTTTTTCTTTTTTCTTTTTTTTCCTGTCTTATATAACGTCTAAGACAGCGAGCGATCCTGCAGTGCGCAGCTTTTCTACTCCTACGCCACTTGATCAAATGAGTCCTGATTAGCCGGTGACTCGGATCACAAGTGTTGGCAACATTTTAATACCACGTATTCTGGTAGCATTATACCGGAGACATGTCTTTGATGGAAAAGTAATATGGGACTGTTAGATGAAAAAAATAATCATGAAGTTGTAGCTGATGTTGGATTATTATTTTATAGATGTCTGCACTTTTTTCTTTTGTAGATGTGTTTAATGAATTGTTTCAAATAGTTTCCATCACTTCCTCCTTTATTTCTGCTGTTAGACAGACATTATTTTCTAACACTTTCAGCACCTATGCATATCTTGTACGCTTGTACCAGTCAAAAGCTTGGACACACCATCTCATTCCATGGTCTTTCCCCATTTTTATTTGTTTCTACATTGTAAAACAATGCTGAATATGTCCGGAATGTTCTCTGAACAGTTGATATCGAGATGTGTCTGCTACTTAAGCTCTGTAAAGCCTTCATAACGGCTGAGGTGTTGGTTGTTAATTAGTGATTTCTGAGGTAACTTGTAACTCTAAATGAACTCCTCCTCTGCAGCAGAGGTACGTTTTGCTCTTGCTTTTCTGGGAAGGTCCAGTTTCATCATGGTGGTTGATGGGTTTTGCAAATTCGCTTGATACATCTGTTCTTGCAAGAACTATTCCAGAATATATATATATGTGTGTGTATGTGTTCATTATATAATCTGGTTGTTTTTTTGTCTTCCAGCACATTGGGCCAGCAATCCCTGAGGTCAGCTCCATTTGGTTTAAGCTCTATTTGTACCATGTGACTGGCCATGGTCCACCTTCTCTGCTCCTGTCCAAGGGCTCTAGACTACGGAAACTTCCAGAAATCTTCCAGGTAGGTATTAAAACAATTTTATTTAGAAATACAATTTTTTTGTCCGTTTATAGTTATATTTAATATCATCAAAGCAAGTTAAATAATAGTATCTGCATAAGCCTTTTTTGCATAAATCCTTGATTTAAAACAAAAATAAAATAACCGCTTTACCTCAGTACCTCACACTGGATACTCCTTCCACAAGCGTCTCCTTGCTGAATGCTTCACCATATTTTCGATACTGCCTTTTCTTTCTTAAATAAATAATTTTAAAGATTTGTTTACTATTCCTATATTGTATGATGGTGTCTGCTTTACAAGTACAAGTGCATTAATAGAAACCTTGCAGCAGGAGCTGCTGTCAGAGATGCTGTTCCAGAAAATTAATCAGCACCTTCTTTGACCAATCAGATTAGATCGGGAATTCAAACGGCTGTGTGTATTTACATGAAATTATTATTATTATTTTTTTTAACTGTTTCTGCACTTATTCTATTCAGAAGTCTAGTTTAAATATGATTGCTAACACTTTTCAGAAATCAGAAATTTGTTATTAATATTATAACGTTTTTTTTTTTTGTTTTCTCCTCTCAGACCTATGACCGGCTCCTCATCACGTCCTGGGGTCATGACCCTGGCGTGGTGCCCACGTCAAACGTCCTGACCATGCTGAACGACGCCTTGACTCACTCTGCCGTTCTCATACAGGTAACGAAACCCAATTAAGACTCGAAGACACTTCAGGCAGACAAACAGCAGACAGAGTTCATTTGACATGACCCTCATTCTGTGTTCGTGACTGCAGGGTCACGGCATGCACGGTCATGGGGAAACGGTTCACATCCCGTTCCCTTTTGATGAAGAGGAGCTCAAAGGAGGTAATTCACTTCTATGAGAGCATCGTCATCATGTAGGTTATCTGACTTCTAAAGTGCACCTCTTTTTCCCTTTTCTCAGAATTCTCCTATTCCAACATGTGCGCTCACAAGGCGCTGACGGTGCTGCGGGAAAAAGTGGATCTGGAGCACCAGTGCGGCTACATCACGATGTTAAACTACAACAACAGGAACCGCCGCAGGCCCAGCGACGCCGACGCAGCTGGTACGAGCAAGCGCCGATCGTTAAGCCGTTTATTCTGTCCATATTCGGACAGTCTGATTAGGAAAAGACCTTTAAGACAATCATTAGCCCGGACTATCAGCAAGGCCACCAATTACATTAGAATAAGGAAAAACGTTTTAATAGGACAGCTTTTTATCTCTAACTCGGTTAGCCTTTTAATTGCTCTTTATGCTTGATTGAATCTGGCTTCAATATGCATAAGTACAGCGTGTCTCCTCTGTCTTAGGAGACACCGAACTCGGCACAGGCTTCGACGGCAACGGGAGCAGCGAGTCTTTTGAGCTGGTTGCCGAAGAGAACAATGGGGACAGCGGGAAGAAGCAGGGAACAGAGGGTACGTGAGGCGTAATGACACCAGCTCACTGAAGATTACAAATTACAGACAAATGACAGTTGTTTTTTTAACGTAGGGTCTTCCAGTGAGGACGAGTGGGTACCTCTGGAGCTGTGCTTCGGAATGCCGCTCTTCAGCTCGGAGCTAAACCGTAAAGTGTGTCAGAGGATCGTCTCACACAAACTCTGCAGCAAAGACAGGTAACTCAGACCTGCACTGTATTGACTGTGTGTGTGTGTGTGGCGGACTGGAGAACTGCGTCACATGATCAGATTTTCCCCCTAATTGTAGTTATGCATATATATTAATGGAGGAAATTGCATTTTAGGATTTCATTCCAATTCCAGGGAAGGACAATGAGAGCGTCTAAATCTCTACATTTATCATCCCAACTACAGTACTTAAGGAAAAACAATTTTTGTCATACTTTCTCCGCTCTCATTTGTACAGAATGCCAAACCTTTCTTCTCTAGACAACTTAGATATATAATAGATATCCGATCGCAAACTCGGTTCATTAGGATAATACCCATTCACTATAACATAACATAACATACTCATCCCAAACCTTGTTTAAAGTGTAATAGTAATTACAAAAATAAAGCACTTCGAGCTGGAAATGTTTTTGGACATCTTTTGGTAGACTGACAACTTTTAGCACTGCTTTCATAGTAAGTATGAACACTGTTCAAGTCAAACAGGGACTTTTAGTTGTGCAGAATAATAGAGTAAAATCTCTCTTTGTTTCTGTATATATTTTCCTGCCAGCCGAGTTCCTGTATGTAACGTGCAAGTGGTGCTGGTGAATGATTGTGTGCACAGTTCTCACAGAGGACAATTTTTCCAATGTTTTTTATGGTTCAGGCTTCATGTTAATCGGTTTTACACTTTCATTTTACAAGAAATTTGATCACGAGTCCCGGTTTGTCTCGAACAAGCTTAAAATTTAGCGGAGATATAAAATACATTAAAATGATCTATTTCTGTCTCCAGCCTTCAGGAGCTACTACATTCCAGTCGGAAGCTGTCCTTGAAAGTTTTAAGTTTCGTGCAATCATTCCAAGTAAGCCTCAATTAAGTGCATACTGTATTTGTAATTTTTTCATTGGATAATAAATACATTTTTCGCACCCTGATTGTATTCTTTAACCGTAAGACAATCACATAGTCTCTAACATTCCAGATGATTAATGTTTAAAGATTTGTAATGTTGCTGTGTATTTCTTCTCACAGGACTGCAGCCATTCCGGCGACCCGGACAGTGGGATATCAGGGCCTCTTTGCCAGCCGCCCGCTGAGACTGGCGTCCCCCTCCCTGCTATAAACCTCCTCTTTAAGGACGGGCAGCTGAAGGAGTGGAGCGGGCGAGCCCCGCCATCTCTCCACCTCTCCACCATACAGAGAGACCAGCCCACATAAAATATATATATATATATATATATATATATATATATATATATATATATATATAAATATCCAAACCAGTCACCTTCCTACCCGGTCCCATCTCATCCCGATTGATCCCTGAGATACAGTAGCAGTGTTACTATCTGGGCTCTGTTTGGTTACAGCCGAGCGTAACGCTCTGTGCTAATTCGCTGATCTGGACATGATCGCATTCCCCCTCCCCCCACATCAGCTGTCCCTCTCTCTGTGTTCGGTTTATTCAGTATGAAAACATAAAATAATCTGACATAAGTGTTTGGGGGGGGGAAAAAACAATAGGACAAACCCTGTGGTTGGATGAAGTCACCCAGGTCTCTTATAAAATGCCTCTTTGTGCTGTCATGTCGTGTGACCTGATGCATGATGTCATTGCGCAAAATTTCACAAGAGCAACTTGACAAAAATGGTTTTGGCCATGAAAATGGGGGTTATTACTTTTGCACAAGGTCTGTGATTTTCCTTTTGACATGTGCTTTTTTTTTCTCGTTAATTCTTGCCTGTTAGTAGAGAGAGATTTAGATTACATCATAACTGTATTTTTTTTTTTTGGTCCCCTCTGTCATGTTTTTGGGAAACTAGATTATAATATGCTTTCGACTTCATTCTTTGCTGTTGTATCACCAAAGATTATTATTATTATTTTTTATTATTATTCAATTTTGACAGTAATTTTAGTATTATTTTGCAGCATTATACAGGAATTGTTTGCGGCCCAGGAGACTGAAATCAACTCTGCGCTCGTATGCTCAGTGGTCTGAGACCTAATCAGCAGCCTGTTTAAGGGATTAATCATTTGGATTGAGTTTACTGTTGTTGTCGGGAGTCCATCATTCCAAACCTTGAAGATCATGGTCAGTAATATTCCTACTAATCTTCCGGGTTATAACAATGTAGCATCGCTACCGTGTTAAATCCTGTAGCCAATCAGGCTCTGTTTCCCTTTTCTGTCTTTCTTTATAGACAAGGTTATTAATGATTGCGATGAGATCTTGGTGCAGCATGATGAGTGTTTAGAAACCATTGTGTGTATTGTGCATCATTCTTGCACCCCCAACTTTCCCTTTCACTGAATTTCTATTTGCACCCCCGCCCAACAAGAAATTCTGCTCTGGAGACTCTCGTGAACCCTTTGCATTTCTCTGTTCATGATCCATCTCAGTGTTAGAGAAGAAAAAAAAAAATAACTTGTTAGTTTTATAATGTCTATCAGCATTTTAGGAACTCTTTGTTGTAGGGTGTTTGATGGGACTGTGAATACTTTTCTTGTAATTACCTGGGTCTAAACGTGACATTCCCTTTCACCCCCCCCCCCCCCCCAAAAATATATGGCATACCAATATGTACAAAGTATATGATAAATCTAAATAAATAAATAAATAAATATGGTGCAGCAATGTTTCCCTAAAAACCCATTTAGACACGTAGTCCTTGTCTGGTGCTGTAATTGCGACGGAAGCACAAACGCAGAGTGCCGGCAGTGGGTCAGCAGGTGATGACGCATAAAAATGCAACAGTCTGAGTAAAGGTCTGAGTATGAAATGAGAATGGGACTGAATTTTTTTCCCCCCTCTCTCTGTCTCATCATCTCATGCCTGAATTTTTTCAATGATATACTGTACAAACTTTAAAAATGAACTACAGATTTTCCTGGAATATGTTTTTCTTTTGGGTGTACATTGTCACGTAAGGCTCCTGCATCGGTTTACTCTCCAAAGGCAAAAGGAAGAATATTACATTCACATAAAGGTTCCTTTATGAGGAATAGGAGTAGGCTTTATTTGTCACATATAGAATAACACAGTCATGAGAGTAAAACCTCTCTTTATTTCCTCTGCTACACTAATGCACTCATCCCAGTGTTTTACAAGTGCTTGGATACCATGAAGATAGAAGTTTTTCTCAGCCATGATCAGACTGCCTGCTTCACGTTTGAACTTTTGGCCTTCCATAAACCCCCGAAGTGCAAGCCGATGTGGAAACGGTGCGCCTTCGGGGCTCTAGCCGTCTTTAAAACATGTGAACCATTATTGCCGCTAAGAGTCTGATCACCGTACTGTTCTTGAAATCTTCATCGCAAGTCCAAATTTGACTCGTATATCACATCATGGTCATGGGGTAACGACCACGCTCAGGGGTCACGGTGAAGTACTGTAACTTCGTGATGCCGGGGCCTGAACCCACAACGTTCTGATCAGGTACCCAGAGTGTTAAACTATGAAATATTCCATTCCATGGGGCATCAAAGAAATTTTCGACAGCAGGAAATGTCTTACTTATTACAAATGTGTTTGAAGATTTACTACTAACAAAGTACTGCTCTCCACACAAATATAAATATTATACCTACCTGTCAAGGGCAGAGTGAGTAGTTTCTACTGTTAAAGAAAGCCAGTGTATAGACATTTATCCATTGTTTATGGATGACAGCATGGTGGCACCCCAGGCGGCAGAGCCACCTCACAGCTCCACAGTCCCAGGTTTGATCTCAAGCTGTCTGTGTGGAGTTTAGTCCTTCTCTATTATCCTGTATTGTTTTTTTATTTTTATTTTTATTTTTTTATTAGTTTCCTTCACCTGCCCATAAACATGCCAGTAGAAAGTGTCTCATCCACAGTGTAATCCTGCCTCACACTCACAGGCTCAGAATCCATTGTGATCCTGACTGTAGAATGAATTTCTATTGTTTATCAATGTTTTGTTACTGTATATGTAGGAACAAAAACGGCCAAATGTTTGTTTGGTTTTCCATAATTCTGGCTTGGCAACTTCTGAGTGTTTTTCCAGCTCATCATATGCATTTCCCAAAATATCTGACTGGTCAATTGGTCATTCACATTTTTGTCAGTCATACAGTAATGTGAGTGCTTGGTTATGAACCGCATACCACAAGAGATTAGTGGAAATGCTTTCAACATTGTGCAGCTGTGTGTCTGTCATGCTACGGACACACCCAGTATATGGGTCATCTTGGTTTGGTCCTTGTCCAGAGCAGCAAAAACAAGATTGTAGTATTTTCTGTCACACTTTGGCCAAGTCTATCTCTGCATACTATCAATCCAACACCAATAATCATTGGTTGTCTGGCGAAATGTCCAGGAGACAAGCTAGTTCCTTTCAACACTTTGTCATAAACATAGTCATTCCCTAACCAGTGTCTAATTGCTTCTCTTTCTTTAAACTAATAAGACAAAAATGCACTAATAAGACAAAAATCCAGAGGAAACATGACCAGTCGCGAAGACTTTCCTGTGATGGAAAAAGTTTGTCACGAAGCTCTGACGTTGAAGATTCCTCTCAGAAATATTTTAGGAAATCTTCACAGTCTAAAAATATATACTGTATATGTTTAGAAACAAAAATTTCTATTAATAGACCGTTAGATAACACAGCGAGCACATTAATCAAACAAAATCTAACAGCGCCGTGTATGAGAGAACTTACTAGTGGTTCCACAGAATTTCAAGGGGTGCTCGAGTCAAACTGGGACTTTTCATTGTGCAGAATAACAGAACATGAGCGTTGTGAGAGTAAAAACTCGCTTTATTTCTCTGTATGATCTCCTGCTACACTAATGCACTTATCCCAGTGTTGTTTACCATCAAGGTAGCAAGTTTACTGCACCATGATCAGACTGCCTGCTTCACCTCTGAAACCCTGGCCTCCCAGGAACTCCTTTAATGGCCCGAACATGTGGAAATGGCTTGGTGCGAGGTCAGGGCTACAGGCGGGATGTGGCGGTAACGCTCTTACACCTTCATTCACAAGAAATGTCATCCCCAGTCCCTGTTTGACTTGAACGACCCTTAAGACTTGCTTGCTGTCTCACTACAGGCACAAATTATCAGTCAGCTGCTGTATCATTAAACCCGAGCTTCCATGAGCAGCTTCCCCTTTCATTATACTAAGTGAAGGGTGTTTGACCATAGTTCAACTGGCAGTTAATACGCAGCTGAAATGTTACCATGAATTGTTTTTTTTTTTTTTTATTATTAAGCCCGAGTAGGCTTAAACATGGTGTGAAGTACCATTTAACCAATTCATTCTTAAAAGGTCCTCATGTAAATGTCATTTTCCAAGCTTAGTCTGTGCTTAAGCGAACTCTTTGTGAAGCCTTTTAATGATGCCGAGAACCGAGAGAAATCACAGTGGCCTATTTAGAATCCAAAGTTAGTGGAGCATAAAACCGTGGGCTAAACACCCCCACTTTGCCCTCGCTGGTGGGACTTACAGGAGAGGGACACAATTTTAATTAAGTGCCTCAGCTCGCCAGAAGCGATTCTATTAAATAAAACCGTGAATACATTTAAATGTTAAAGGAAAACTCTGAAATCCTGAAACACACAAATACGTTCATATCGCCATTCCTGGGTTTTTTGTACTGTCGCAGTATGATGAGAGGTGAAGACGGTACTTTTAAAACCGTCACTTTGATTTCTTCTGTCATTATTGCCGTCTTGCTTAAACCTTTCTTGCATCAAAAGCACCTTGTTCTACTTCCCTTCAATTTAGATAAATGGTGGGGAAAAAGACTTCTGATCAACAATGTTAGTCTTAAAAAGTTTTACCACCTTAAACGGTCCACTTTTCCTGCATGTGACGTTGGGCTACTGTATATACAGTCCAGGGTGGCTCAAAATCCTGGGTCTGTAGGCCAAAATGTATTTAAAAGTGTAAATTAGAGTGCATGCTTCACAGCACTTGTGTCCATGCTGAATTCATAAGTGTATGGATCCAGTTACAATGCATTAATTTAATTGGGAATCCAAATAAAAGTAGTGGAGAAAGCAAGCATTAGACTTTAAGTAACACACTGCAATGCAGCAATACTTTGCACTGAATTGCCTCACTTTTTTTTTTTTTTTTACGTACTTAGTGTTCTACGGTACATACAGTAGTCTTGAGCCAATTCATTTTAATTTAGATATAATAAAGTAAAGAAATTGGAACTAATGTTTTACTCTGCAAAGTGCCTAAAATACAATATAAATTAAAATTGGTTGTTTATGCAACAATCTCAGCAGCAGCCTCATTTCCCCTCTCGTCTTTTCCAACCACTCAGCATTCAGCATCACCAGTATACTAATCATCGGCCTGATCATCTGTCGTCACCTCTTTCTCACTGGATCATGCCTCGGATCATGCTTAAGTTAGATAAACAAAACACACTCCTGAGAAACTGGGCAGGTACAGGGACTGGACTGAAATGATACGAGTTCTTCAAGGCTGGAGAGCTATCCCCACAAGACTACATTAAAAATACAAGGGGGGGACTTTTGCACAGTCCTGTATGTTGGTGATGAAGAAGTGAGAGAGCTGGACAACACAGCCCTGCTACATCACACTGTTTATCTCAGTCATGACCCTATTAGCCGAAGTGAAAATAGACTAACGTCAATACTTAGATGGCAGCTAAATTTTACTCATTGATGAATATGACATTACAGAGAACATCGACATGTGAATGTCCCCCTTTCGAATTTCTGACATTTTGAAATAAATGTCCATCAGCATACGAAGCATTTTTGGCTAACAAAATCCGCTCAAAACGTGTTTGCATAACTGGATCGAGTTCACGATTATTATTGTTTTTGCCATTCTATGCAAGATTTAGTAAAGACATACCATCATGGGTCCCAAGAAAGTTAGCAAAGATCATAATAAGAAGAAAAGGAAGCGAAATTAAGAAAGAAATCATAGCTAAAAAAAAGCAGCCGGTACCCAGAGGAATCATTAATTAAGATAGAGGTTAAATGTCTATTTATTTAATATTTTACATCGTTTACATGTCTTTTCAAAAAATTTTTATCATGCTGGAACTTGGTAATAGTGCACAAACAGGCGGCGAAGCACTCCGAGTTCCTCCAGTGGAATGGATTATCTGCATTTACATTATTTCTAATGGGAAAATTAATATCGCAATACGAATTTTTCTACGCCTCTAGAACGAATTAAATGTGTATGCCGAGGTTCTGCTGTATTTATAATGATTAAATGTTCAGGATGATTTTTTGCCTTAAAGGTTGAGTTTAACCAGGACTGGTGTCTTACTGGCTTGTTAACACTTGGCTTAAGCTCCTGGATTGGGGTTTGATTTTGCTTGAGTAGAGTCTCCCTGTCTTTAGTGGGTTTCCTTCACGTACCCCAGTTTCCCTCATGACCCGAAGACATGCATTGTAGTCTGATTTGTGTTGACACCAATCTGCCTTGTGCACTGGCTCCAGGCCTTTGAGACCGCACGCAAAGTCCAGTAAGTGGTATGAAAAAATATAAAGTACAACGGATGTGATTGGTCTTATATGGCCCAAGCTCTATGGCATCAGCACTATGACATCATAGCTCTTTTTTGTGCTGATGCTGATAGTGAGTGGTAACCCAGGGTCTTCACGTGAGATTTTGCTGCATAGCTCATAATCACTTGCACATACATACAGTACATGTAAAACCTGGTACACATTTAGATCTGATTGAGCTGAACAACTCATCTTCATTATGCATGTCGTGAGCTCTATTCAACAGGAAGTCAATTATTTGGGGTTGTTTGCAAAATGCACCGAATGGAATTTGATATACTGATGATGAATTGTGAAGAGATTTTTGATATCCTAACCGGATCAGCCGTGGCGATGTCTTAAACTTGTGCTGAAAAGTGTCTAATAACTTCGTCAGTGACATCATATTGAGTGACATCCTATTGAGTGACATCATATTGTAATGCTTTTTTTCAGCATCTGGGGCTTTTTGGAAGTCTTGACATACTCAAAAAGCACACAGGTTGCTCGGTGCGCCCAGGCGACGATGGCACAGATGCTTGGGCCCGATCATCTTTGCTTTGCAGCTGTGTTTTTTTTTTTTTTTTGTATTTAGCTTGAAGCATGGCCTCATGTTTCATCTCTATCTTGTGTGGTCAACAGGTTGTTACCATTTTCTTGTCACACAAATAGTGCACTGTGTCTTTAAGCGAAACGCCGTGTGTGTGTGTGTGTGTGTGTGTGTGTGTGTGCGCGCGTGCGTTTGTTGTTACATCTAGTTATTTTGCCAGAGCGCGCGCGCGCACACACACACACACCAGGCAGGCGGATACAGACCACAAACTAGGATCGCTTCTGTTCGTATCATCCTGGGGCTCGTGGAAATAAATGTTTGTGCACCCTTTCACTCTTACAGGAGTTGTACGACTTGTGTTTATTCGTTAACTTTCCTTTTTTTTTTGGCACGACTGAATGATTTTTTTTTATTTATGTAAAAATCAAACAAATCTTTAAGTGATGATGAAAGAGCACGGCTTCTGTTATGTATTCAAACGGCGGAAAAGTTGTTTCTGCTGCGTTCGCGCGCGCGTGTTCGGAATGAAATGCGGCTCGCGCGTGTCGGTGTTCGGGGCGCGCGGGTAACAGGTGCAGCGCGCGCTCCTAGTAGTGCATCACTTTTTTCTCCGGACATTTTTCGTTTTTTTTTTTTGGAAGTGCCGATGGGTAACCAGGTCGATAAACTCGCGCATCTCAGTTACGCCGAGGTGCCGACCGAAGAGGACGACGGCGCGCGCATCGGCGTGTCCTACATCTTCTCCGCGGACGACGAGGACGACGACGCGTCGGCGCACGACCGGACGACGCACGAGGGAGCGCCGCCGCCGCACGAGCTCGAGTGCGCGGTCTACCACACGGCCGCGTGCGTGTACGAGAGGCGCGCGCGCGACTTGCGCGCGCACGCCGCGGAGACCCTGGCGAGCCGCTGCGTGCCCGGGGACGTCCTGGAGTTCGTGGCCGCGGGACGGAGCCCGCACTGGGCTGTGTACGTCGGCGACTCTCAGGTCGTGCACCTGCACAGGGCGGAGGTGAAGCGCGGCTCGGTGACGGACGCGGGACGCGGCAGGCGCTGCCGGATCGCCAACCAGCTCTACAAGTACGAGCCGCTGAGCGCCGCCGCCGTGGTGCGGAACGCCACCGAGCACGTGGGCATGAAGGAGCGCGAGCTGAGCTGGAGGAACTCGGAGTGCTTCGCCGCCTGGTGCAAGTTCGGCAGGAGGGAGTTCAAAACGGGTGGAGAGCTGCGCATCGGGAAGCAGCCGTACAAGCTGAAACTGCTGCTCCACGGCGTGCACGTGCACGAGCTCGAGTTTCAGAGTCTGGAGGACGCGATCATGGAGAGGAGACGCAGGGACAGGATGGACAAACCGGTGCTGCTGAGTGCGCCTGAGGGCCAGAGGTGAAGTGAATGCTCAAGGCTTGACTTGTGTGCTGTGCACCTCAGTGTTTCTGCTGGAAAGTTTTTAGTCCTGATGGACCAAATGCACAGAGAAGTAAAATCCCATCTGCCAGAAACTGATCCATCAGTGCAGGTCTTCTTTAATGCGGCTCACTCTCATCTCACTTCATGTAGACCAGGAGACCAGAGAGGGCTGAACCAGGTTTTATTTAGTTTCAGTCCATTTACCTAACAAAAAAAATCCTTGCTCACAAATCTGCTTATCTGGATAAGACAAATAAGTGGCGACAACAGCACTTCCCCTTTATTACTAAACACTGGATGCAATTCAACCTGATTTGTTTTTGTTTATTTGTTTTTTCTTAGTAGCGCTCATTGTGATCATTTTTGATTAATGCAAGGACAACGGATGAGACAGACTGGTTTTTGAATGTGATGTGGTGAGAATAAATTCATATCTCCTGGGAGAAAAACAAAAAATGATTCAGTGATTTATCGTGATTCTTTTTTGTTGCGATTCATGTATTGTTACACTGACTCAAAAATACATATGTTTACATTTCAGGTGGCGAAACTTCACAGTTCCTCTACTAATCCTACAGGTGGTGTGCTCTAAACTAATCACACATTGGCAGGTGTTTAGCACAGTTTGTTTAGAATTAAAATCTGAAAAAATAAACAAATAAATATATTGGGCGATAAAAAAAAAAATCGTGATAGTTGCAATACAGATCGAATCAGCTACTAGGCAATGGTGACAATATCATATCGCTGGTCCCTGGTGGTTCCCATCCCTACCAGATATTGTTTTGGCTTTTTAGAAACAGTCTACATCATCTGTGAATGTCTGTGAAAACTCCCGTTCCTGACCTGTGATGTGATCAGAGCTACAGAAGTATGAAGCATGCTTAGAAAACTTAGGCTGCAATTTTTTTATGTTTAACAGCTTTGCTATATGTTTTTAGTTCAGTCTGTTGCGACATTGATGGTCTTACGATGCTGTGGAATTGCTATGCATTTAGTAGAACCTGTACTTTGAATTATCATCATGATTGTGATCGTGATTCTGGCTGAAAGCAGCGAGCCGTGGCTCCCAGTTAGCCACATGATCACAGGGGTAAAGAACTGATACTCTTTGGTTTGGAAAAAGGTCATGTGGTCTGGTGAGTTCAGATTGACCCTGTTCCAGAGCGATGGATTGCGTCAGGGTGAGGAAGGGAAACACAAGAAGCGATGCGCCCATCATGCATAGTGTCCACTGTACAGTACAAGCCTCTGGAGACAGTGTTATGATCTGGGGTTGCTTCAATTGGTCAGGTCTAAGCTCAGCATCGATATGTGGCAATAAAATGTAGTCAGCTGATGACCTGAATGTATCTATAGAGTTTTCTACCCCTGATGGCTCAGGTATATTGCAGGACTTAATTTGTGGAAGAGTGGTTCTGGGAGCATAAGGAATCATTTTCAGACATAAATTGGCCACCACATTGCACGACATAATTAAAGCCAAAGGCAGTCCAATTAATTCTTGAAGTTTGCAACTTCTTTTTTTTTTTTTTTGGCCAGGCAGTGAATTTCACAGATCTAAAAAAAAAAAAAGTTTAACATTTTTTAATGTATAACAGAAGTGTGCACCTAAACTTTTGACCTTTTCCCATGCGAGGCTTAATGCTACAATGAGCATGTCCAGAACAAATCAGATATACTGACGATGTTAAAACTGATCATGATCACAATCATCCCTGGTCTTTTACAGTATTAAATGAACAGGTGACATTCTAGGCCAGTTTATAATTTAAATCGCTGTAGATTACCTCGTATTCTGTATTAATTAAAAGATATTTTGCACATGCCAAAATCCTAAATGCTTTTTTATTTCAGTAGTGTAGGTGGTAACAGCTTAAAGTCTCATCTTATTTTTGTCTTTTTAAAGGCATATGATTCACTAATAATTCCTTTTAATGATTTTGTAATTATTCAGTGAAGGTATACAGCAAGGGGATGTAGTTATCAGAAGGAGGACTATAAACCAGAATCTCACATCATGTCTTGGGAGTTAATTTAACACTGTTAATGATCAAATGAACACTTTGACAGTGTAGGTTTACACACAGTGATTGACAGGAGTGCTTTAAGTCTGTTTGCTTTTTCATCAAAACGTTGTACATTTCATATTTCTTTGATTTTCCAAAAGTAGTCATGTGTTATTTAGCAAAATAAAGTACATCACCAGGATTGATATAAATCAAGGAGCCTAAAAATGACATTTTAAACAGAAATGAAGCTACTAAAGAAAAAAATATTTGACCTTGCTGTGACCTTGACCCTGTTTGGATCAATTCTCAAATCTAATCAGTTCTTATCAACCTCTCGTCCTTGACACGTTGCTTTAGGTTGAATTTGGGCCCTACCATCTGAAATTGGATCTTGACCTGAACAAAATTATTTTGTGGTTAAGAGATAATGAATAATTATAGTTGTCTTATCATTTTGAACTACTTTATAGAGAAAATTTTTCTTCAGATTATTCACAGATACTCAAGAAGTAGACAGACACCTATAGTTTTTATCATAACATTTTCTAAGGATGCACTGATTGTGAAATTCTGGACTGATATAATAATGATTATAATTTGGCTGATTGAGGATAACAATAACGGTTAGGTTTGGTTTGGTTTGGTTACAGCTCATGTTGTAACAATCAGGTGGCGTAGTTTGCATGTTCTCCCTGCGATTGCTGGGTTTCCTTTGGGTACTCTGGTTTCCTCCAACAGTCCAAAGACATAAGTGTTCCCAAATTGCCCATAGTGTGTGAGTGTGTGCCCTGCATTGGATTGGCATCCTTTCCATGGTGTACCTCGCTTCATGCCCTAACTCCCCTGGCATAGGCTCTATACAGGATAAAGTAGTATAGATGATGAGTGTTGTAACAATCAAAAGTTACAACACTCATCTATATGGTTATGCCAAATAGTGCCATAAGGTGGCACCCTTTTTATTACGGTAAACTATGGTGCTGCTCTAAATAACTGTCACGCCAAACTTTTTACTTCATAACAACCAAAGGGAATGTTGTAATCTATATTGCAGTCATGTATGACATAATGTTGTGTATACTTGACTCTTGCGGACGATGTTTCATTTTGTCAGAATAAAGGTACAATGTGGAAATCCATATGCAAAGTGTTTTCAGCCCTCAGTGCCAATCGGCTCTCCTGGGGCTATTGCTAAAAACAGGCTCCTGGCTCTTACTCAATCTCCATATGACACCACACGTTAGAACGTCATGACAACGAGGGCTATTTAGGTACCAGCTATTGAATTCTTTATTGGATAAGCTATTGTTGTCCTGGTTAGACCAACACAAATTGTAAACAGTGCAGAATTGATGTGATGCAACACAAAAAAATTGGTGAAGGCCAACCGCTGGTTCTGGCGGAAACAGAAATAGGTGCATCATTAGTAGTATATACTATACTTTCCTTGTTGTTTTAAAAGCAACAGCTCAACTTCTATAGGTATAGAATGAGAAGGCTGTTCTAAACTGATTTTTAAACAGCACAAGGATGTCTTCCAGAAGGCCTAGGTCAACCTGGCCTTGACTGTTGTACCCTTTTCTTTAAACTGAACTGTAATTCTGTTAATGGTAGAACGGGGGATTTCAAATTTCCTAGCTATTTGTCCCTGGCACAGTCCTAACTCAGACTGATGAACAAAAGCTGCCCTTTTTGAAAATCCTTTGGAACTTTAACATCTTGGCACACACATTTGACTGTAGACCTATGAGTGTCCATTTACTTCTTGTGTGTCTGTGTAGATTGTTCTGTTATGAAATTCAATTCAAGATTATATGATGCTACAGAAGTGCCTTGCATTCACAGCAGAAAAAAAATCACAGAAATTATCTCATTATTATAACATACTAACTCATAAAAAATTATGACTTAATATCTCATAATTGTGAGATCCTAATGTCATAATTTTGAACTCATATTTATGACCGAGGTCATCGGGACAAGACGGGGCCACTAGAGCAAATATTGCCGAATTTAATTAGCTTTTATTCCTTTCTTGGATTGACACACTAGGAGATATTAATGTCATTGAGTAATTTGGATGGTAATAGTAAATTTAATTAATGAACAATCGTCGAGCTAAATAATAGGATAGCTGCAACAACTCCATTGGTGTGCAATGTGGCACTTTCAAGCAAAAGGATGCAGTAACTTTCGTTCCCGATGTCATGCGCTAAAATGTCCCCCTGCCACAGACTGCTCCCCCTTATCTCATAATTATGAGATCCTTAAGTCATAATTCTGAGATATTAAGTCATATGAGATACTAAGCCATAATTATGAGATACTAAGCCATAATTATGAGATACTAAGTCATAATTATGAGATCCTTAAGTCATAATTATGAGATAAGGATACTATACTAATCTTTTAGTATTAGGATACTATGATATACTAAGTCATAATTATGAGATAAGGATAGTTAGTTAGTCATAATTTTGAGATCAGGATGTCATAATTATGAGAGAATTCCTGTGATTTTTTTTTTCTTTTGTGAATGCTATGCGCTTCCGTATAAATTCAGATCTTTGCATTTAAATGAAAGTTTCCAATGGCATGAGTCTAAAAAAAAAAAAAAACACATAAATGTGTAGTCTCTAAGTTGACGGTCATCATCCATGATACATGTGAGCATTTTTGCACAACCTTCCCTCGGTGACCAGAGGAAATCATGAGTACAGCAAATCGTCCCACAAACACAGTTGGTATCCTTGTGAGGTACGCCTGAGATGAGGCTCTTTATGACCTTAGCAAGTAGGGTATTTTATTATCTGAGTGCGATGCCCCTATGTCTCTGAGTCTATGTGGGTAAACAAGGGGATGCTGGGGCAGAGCGACGTAATTACAGCCGTCACCACCAGTGAGTAATGGGTATAAGCAAAGGCAACAAGGCGCTCTTTGTGCATCAGTGTAGCTCCGGCTCTAACGCTGCAGCGAAACAATTGCCCCCTAACGAGCGCTTCTTTAGCCAAGTGTCGAGGGTGATTGGAGATTGGTGGCAGATTTGTGCCTGTGCAGTGTGTGTAGATTATCAGAACATGCTGGCGATATTGCTCTCAGCCTGAGGGACGGTGCAGGTGGCTCTTTGTTTCCTCTCACAATTGCACTCTGTTATTACTTTATTCCGCCCTGTTATGACAAGACCTCAGCGTTGAAAAAGGGCACTAATAAAAAATCTAGAATGCAGATTGATGAATTGAATTTTAAAGCATTTCCTCCTGTTTAGTCAGTGTGTATTTTCGCTGTTTGTTTCGCAGCCCTGTGTTGAAAAATGAGCTTTGTGGTTACACCATGCAGTCTGTAATCCCTGTGTGCTTCCAAAACAGTGAGTCAGAGGAGGTACGTCTCGGAGCACACTTGTTATCACTAACCTATTGGCACAGCTGCATGTTTTCTGTCACACCATGTCAGCTTAGCTCCACAGAGCTCAACCCGAGGCTCCATCCACCACTCCGATCCACTAAGGCATTGCATTTGTGTGCCTCAAATACATTTTAGATGCGAGTATACGGTATGTTTTTCACATACGACTATATGATCACATGGGAAACGCATGTAAAGGGTTTCGCAAAAATTAGACGTACGTATGAATAAGCAAACACATTTAAACAACTTGTGATCATGTGAAACAAATAATCATGTGGGGTGAAATTACATGTGAATATAAAGGGATCGAGGATATAAATCTAATAGGCAAAAATATATAATAAATTATGTGAATAAAAAATTGCACAGAGAAATAGAATATGATAGAAATATGATAATTATGTTAATCTGAAATAAATGACATGCAAAATAAGTCATTTGTGTGAAAAAAATACTACAGTAAATAATGTAAATTCAAAGTTTTTAATGTAAAAAAATAAAAAACAAATAAATGAATAGTGTGTGTGTGTAATTGTACAGTAAGCAGTACTAGAAAGAGCGGAGAGCAGCTGCCTGCCAAATTCCAAATCCTAAACCAGTCACAGAAGCACTTTCAGCAAGAAAACACACTGTTTACACACTGTTTGTGTCCTCAGTAATTGCCACTAAGTCGTTCAGAATTGCCTCTGAACCGCCCGTGCTGCTTTGTTCACTGTTAATGTGAACTACAAAGCTAATTAGCTTCTAACACAAGTCTAAATCCCAAATTTCTCTCTAAACTCTGGACAAGGGCACTACTCTGTGTGTGGAATAAGGGATTGTACCCCGTACAAAATGTGGTAGTTTACATTTTCTGCCTTTTCGGATTCGACCCTGGACCAGTTAGCTAACAGGCTATCATAAAGCGGAATAAGTGGAAACATAAAGAGAAACGTATGAGACTTTCAGGAGTGTCCACCACCTCCATGGTTAATCCTTCTTGCCTTCTGACTACATAGTACCGGTAAGAATTTAAAACTACTTTTACTCCTGGCGAATATCATCTAAAAACATGTGAAAACTCATGTAAAAAAACAAAAATGCGAAAAAAAGGACTGAATTGAATAAACAAACAAACAAAAAAATTTAATGATCAACAAATTCTAGAATATAATGAGCCATTACACTATTAGATGAATAATAAAAAAAAATCTATGAAGGTTAATGTGAACATTTTGCACACATATCAATCACATGATTCTTGAGGTGATTCAGCTTGTTAGGGGTCACATCACTATAATTCCTTAATTCCTGTACAGCATTATCACAAGATTGTGCTTTCTTTCATAAAAATCATAATTTTACCCTGTGTGCTCAGAAAAAAAAAAAAATAAATAAATAAAAAAACCCTCAGCAGGCACCACATTCAGGACATCCTGTCTGGGCTAACTGTGTGAAATTTGTTTAGTGACAAACATTCACTAGCTTTTTAGCTTAGCATTAATAGGATGGCACTAAAGGTAGCTAAAATAGCTTGCTAACATATGCTAGCTAGCAAGTTATATACAATTCCTGCCAATGTGTGCTTTCTTAGCTAGATATATTAAACCATAGAAATGAATTGTCGATCTGTTAAACAACTGGAGAAAAATAAGAATTTTAAGATGCTAGCAAATCATGGGATGACCTTAGCTATGAATAGGAAGGCTAAAATGTGGCCTTTATACTGTGTATGTGCTGCAGAAGCCACTTAACTCTTCTAATACAACTTGGTTTAGTGTCCTGAGGTTGTATGTTAAATTTGTGTGGGCAACAATTATTATTATTATTGGTTTTTTTTTTTTTTTTCTTCTTCTTGTCATTCCTAGTAAATGCTTTTGTTTAAAGGGAACTTTAGCCTGGGGTCATTCCTATGGTCCCAGGGCCCCATGTTTCCAGAGCCCTGTGGTCCCCAGATTTATATGGCATGTGACAAAGGGCCCTATGTTCCCAAAGCCCAATGTTCTCCAGTTCTACGTTACTATGTTCCCCTGGGTCCCATGCTACCAAGGTTCTATGTTCCTTATATAGCATGTAATTGAAACCTGCAAACAAAATATGTTCCCCAGCTCTTTTTCTGCATAATAAGTCTTAGGCTATGGTGGGATACTCATCCATGCAGGTGCGTCCTTGAAAGTAGATTGCAAGATTTAAATGCTACATTTAAAGCTATTTTAAGGTTAGATTTACTGTATGCATAAGTAAGCATCTGTGTGTCAGCAGTTTGTGTTGTTAGTACTCCTTTTTTAAGTGTTTGGTGAAATTCTTTCTAGAGACCTCATGAAGCCACATGAAATGACATGCATTAGTTTTGTTGTGTTTAAAAAGATGTGAAGCCTAGTTCCAATAAAATAACTTGAATAATATTCAGGAAATATTTTGAGTCACATTTGTTGCAAACAGAATAGGAGGGTTAATGTGTGTTAACAGAAAAAATAACCAGGAAACAAAAGGCCTTGGGAACATAGGGACTATACATCTACCTGACTAAAATATTGTATATTCGAACAGCATTTGTCAGACCGTAATTTAACATTAAATTATATTCCACAGTATTTTCTCAGAACAGATTTATTTAATGAATGTTGGTAAAATGTGTACAATAATATTTTCTCTAGTATTTATTGGGCCCATGGAAGCATTCCACTGACATAACATATTAGGTCCAAGCTGAGTGATTGAGGCTTGGAATAATTACATTCAAATCGAGGCACCAAGTAAATAGACTAATAACTCTATAACTGACAAAGTTAAAACAGCATGCACCCTCTGGCTATGCTTCACAAACCCCAGTTGGAGATCCACTGCCTTAGAAGACTCAACACTCCCTTCCTTTTATTTCACACAAATCTCATGCCTCAGAATTGCCCACAAGCTGACTTGTGAATGGAATGTAAGAACAGTGACACCTTGTACTGTATGTGTTCAAAGTAAACTGTCATGTCAGGCAAATATCTGAAATTATACTTACCTAAAGTGGGTGGACATCTGACCATCACGCCCATGTGCTGCTCTTCCCCAAATGTTAGAACCACATAATTGTATAGGATGCCTTTGTATGCTGTAACCTTACAGTTTCCTGTCAATGGGGTCCGAACATGTTGTCATGGCAATGCCCAATGACCTCAACCCGAGTTTGGAATAAACTGGAATGCCAACTGCTTCCCAAACCTCCTAACCATGCCCTCAGCGCCTGACTTCAGTAATGCTCTTGTGGCTGGATGAGATGAGCATAATCCCCACAGCTACGCTCTGAATGAAGTCTAGTGCAAACCCATCCCAGAAGAGTGGAGCTTATTATAAGAGCAAAGGTGGACTACTGTAAATCTGGAATCTGATGTGTGCCTGGTAAGGTGTCCACAAACCTTTGGCCTTATAGAGTATAA
The DNA here is from genome assembly GCA_011419295.1 of Clarias macrocephalus. Taxonomy (NCBI): domain Eukaryota; kingdom Metazoa; phylum Chordata; class Actinopteri; order Siluriformes; family Clariidae; genus Clarias; species Clarias macrocephalus. The sequence continues at coordinate 65,558 of JAAGKR010001562.1, read as the reverse complement.
CTTCTTTTTTTCAATCAGCACATACCTATAGGCATTTTAAATAATGCTCCTTTTCAGAAATAACCCGGTTTGCCAACTGTTGCAGGGATTGAAGTATGATGGAAATTTTGTCCCACTCATCTCATTATTTTGTACTAGCGTTTCCTGATCCAGTCCTCGGAGACCTTAAGACTCTACTGCAGTTCCCTATACGGCTGAGCCAAACAAACAAAAACACTGAAAACCTGGTTCAGGTGCGGAGACTTGGACTGAGCACTATGATGTTTTAGACTTCAGCTGAGTGTTTTAGTCTGTGTTTAATAATGTCCCAAGCAATCATTTTATTTCTATTTTCCATTTAATTTTGCCAAAACTGATTGCTTTTGAGTTGGAAATTAAACATTTAAAAAGGCAACTGATGATAACGGACACGGTTTTCTCTGCCTCTTACATCATAGAATACTTTACAGCGATCAGCCCCGACACTATGACCACTGATCACCAACTTTATGGCAGCAAATTGTTGACAGGATCATGGGAACCCAAGGCTCACTCATGCTCGTGGGGATCAAAAACCAGCTCATCCGGTCCAATCCTACAAAATAAGCCAATGCAAATAAATCAATGAAAAAAGTAAATGCAACACAGCACACCATGCACAGGGCCCAGTAGGTAAGGAACCGAAAGTTGTTGATCCAGTCTCCCAACTCCCCAGATCACAAACTGATCAAGCAACCATAGGATGTGCTGGAAAACAAGCCTGATTCATGGCCCAACCCTGCAAGCCACATCACCAATCTGCTGCCAGCGTCCCGCTGCCAGACACCACAGCGCTGCTTCGGAAGCACAAGGTGAACCCAAACACTTGGTGGTTTTAATGATAATGGTTTTAATGCTATGGCTGATCTGGGTATATACTGAAGCTAGCCATATGTACAAGTCAAAGCGTTCTATCTGCAAATCTATCCGCGGCATTTTGTCCATCTCCTCTAACTCAACTTTACCTTCAAATATACTATAATCATTTGCAAGCTTTGTTTTACACACATGTCAATCATGTGATTATTGGCACGATTAATGTGTTGAAACAAACTTTTCCATGAATTATTCACTTGATGGTGTGGAAATTTTACATTTTAGGTCCACAACATTCCCTAGTCCCTGACACCTGAATAAAATTTGGAATAGTCACATGTTCAAGTCACATGGTCGAAAGGAAGTTGCGTCATCTGAATTTCCTGAAGGACGTTTGAAGAAGAGAGGTAAGTTCTTATGTTCTTTTCCCCCCAATGATATTGGAAGAAGTAAAGAGTTCACTTTGACTGGGTCTTGGAGTTTACAAACTTGTAGCTTTTTAACTTAAAAGTATGTTTGAAGTAAAGCATTAAATATAATTATGCTGTTAGCATGGAAACACAATGGGAACTCAAATCTGTTACTCGTTTAAGAGCGAAAAAAGACTTATAATCATATGAAACTATTATATGAAACCTGGTTTCATGTTTGCCATGGTTAAACACAAGACAGCAGAGACTTCACTTTTAACAACAAAGAAATAAATACTCATTAAAACTCCAAATCTTTCTTACTGTCATTACCGGCTATAAGAGCGAGTGATTATTTTGGGTGGTTAATTGGTTTTCATTTGCATAAACAGATTGTTACATGGTTTTTTTTTTTTTTTTTTTTTTTTTGACATCTGGCTGCTGTCCTGCTTCGGTGGCTCTGGGGTCCTAGAGGTGACTGACCTCTGCTCCTGCTCTGCCTGCGTCATTGTCTTGTGAATAAACTCCACATAACCTTTTCTCACTAACATGGCTGAATACGAAACTTTCCAGTTAACCTATTAGAAGCCAGGACGAATCCATTGGCATAGATTTTATTGTCTTATCAATCTACAGCATAAAAGACGAATTCATTATGGCTCACAAAATGGCAAAACCCAGTTTAGTTTTCAGTTTTCAACATCCCAAACCGCATTCAGAAGACGAGTCCCTGCTTTATCTTTGCAGTAGTACGGAAAAGCATTCTTAATCAGCGGCATGAAAGCTATCGTGGAGAAGCACAGCACCACTGCTGAGCTCGGAACGTAGCAGATATTTCTCCTAAATGGCGTATATTTATAGAGGATGATTGAATATCTCTGAACCCTGTCTGAGCCATTAAGGAACAACAAAAGAGCGCTGGTGTGTGTTGATAAGCCGCTAATCGAGATAAGCCACCAGCATTGACATTTAAACACTTTGTAGAACAGAATTGCTGATAGTGCTTTAAAAAAAAAAAGAGAGACTCAAAACAGAACTCTTGGGTAAGGTTCCGTGTTAGTGACAAGAAAATTGTCATGTCCCTTATCGTCCATTGTAGCTTTATGCTTATTGGCTTTACTTAGCGCCTACCACATAACTGGGTGAAATGTAAATGTACCGGTCTTAACACTTTTCCTGACCTCTTGCTTCATTTGCATTTTTCACATTTGTAGCAGCAATGCACTTGTACCAGCATATTTTGATCACTCTAAGCTTTAGTGCCTGACAGGTCAGTCACAGCGATGAAAATTCCAGCTTTGAGAGGTCTGATTAAAATGCTGGGCAGCAGCAATAATAAACACAATGGAAAGGCACTGCGTGGGGTGCCAGCAAGCTGAAAGGCTTATTCTAACTTGATTAAGTCAGGGGGAGGAATTGAAAACCAACTGTGACATGCAGGGGAATACGAGTGCTAGAAGATGCCGGGGTGATGAGGGAAGTCAAGTTTTTCGGGGATAAGTATCCAACAATCAGTCGCCCACTATCAGATATCTAAATCACCGGTGTTGGCTTGAGGTGCAGTCACCACACACTGAGGGAATCTGAGAAAAAGATATCTCATATATTTCCCTTTATCACATTTTTGCACCTCGCAAAGTACAAGGGGCGTTCGAGCAAAACCGGGACTTGTGATGAAATTTCTCAAGAATCAAGATGTAAAATCGATTGACATTTTGTTACGGTCTAGGTCGGGGGTGAGACCAATAGTGCGTTCGCTTAGTTTTTATTTACAGAAGTGAGTTAGAAAATCCCCTGAAGGTGGCTGTGAGCTTCGGAAGCCGACAAGGCCAAAATAATAAACAGAATTCTCTCTACCGAAAGCGAAAGGGAAAAGTTAACTAATGAGTAAAAGCTAACCGAGTGAGAGAAAACTAACCTTCTGATTAAATAATCCTGTGGTTGGAAGAACGAATTAATGAAAGATATATAATGTTACTGTAGCAAACCAGTATACTTTTTAATACTAATTACTATTCATTTATTTAATGTTGTCTCCAATTTTACAATTCATAATTTTGCCAATAAAATATCTGTTAAGCCTCACTAAGAAAAAAAAAAAAAAACAGTGGAAAAAGTTGCTCTTTGCATTTTCATTCCATTGGCCTCTTCTAATTGGTTGATGTATTGCTTCATGGTAAAAGTACAAAATACTTACAGATGCATTTACTGCATACCCTGCAATAAATAAGTAAAATAAAATAAACGCAGAAACCTCATTTCAGGGAAATCCCCTTGGAGAACAGTGTCACCCCTATCAGACATCGTGACCTTCTCTGTTACACTCTGGTTTTCTGTTGTAAATAACTGTGAAATATCTGAGCGGCCTTCTCTGTGATTGATCCTCCTAATATTTTGTGGTCCTGAAAATAGAACCAAAAAAATATTTAAAAATATAATAATGAGAATATGACAATAAATTTTTTTTGGTTCTATTTTGTAAATAACTTTGGGTAAATATGGTGTATGTAACATGAAAATAATATTCTATTCTATTCTATTCTATTTATTCTATTCTATTCTATTCTATTATTATAAATCTATAATTTTATCAAGTATACAATAATCACACAGAGCCTCAATACAGAGTAGCAGCCAATTAGTTCAAATAATGCCAGTTTTCAAATGCTAATGAACGAATGAGTCAGTTAAACTCACCATGGGCCACAGACTTCTGAAAGCAGTGAGCAAAACTGCTATTATTTTCAGTTGTCTTATAGACAGAGATCCAATTTGACTGTACTTTTGGATAGTTGTCTTTTGTATTTAGCGGCCATGGCGCTCTAGTACACACAAGTGGAATGATGGAGACAGGGAGAAGTTGAATGTAAAGCGCCGGCCACTAAGGAGAGTGTGATACAATAGGTTCATTTAAAGGAAAGTCTCTCTCTTTCTCAGTCTCTCTCGCTTGCTATCAAAAATTTGATTTCTGTGATATCTTATATGACATCATATTGGGTGCTTCATTAACATGCGGTAGACTCCTGGAACTTCTGGGAGAGATGGCATCTCTGAAATGCTACCTTTTTTATTGTACTACTTTATTTCTCATAGTATGCTACAAAGCAGATCATACTTCAACTGAGTAGTAGAGATGAATCAGTCAAGGTTAAGTTCAACACATTTTTGATGATACAGTGACTCAAACTGCGTGCTACCAAAACATTAAGCAGGATGTTAAAAGGGTCGTTCTGAATATTATTGTTAGGCTAATAAAACCTATTTTGATATTTTATGACAGCTTAGTATAAATTCTGGAATTTCAATAAAGTACTCACTCACTCTATCTATCTATTGAAGGGATATTTTATGACATGCAAAATCCAACAGGCTTTTTTGTAAAGCAAAAATAAAACTATTCTCTGAAGTTATATTTCTCTATTTGTTAACAATAAAAATCATGAAATAGTCTTCTTAAATAAATTTTAAAAAAGCACACAAACAATTTTCCTCAATACCTATAGCATAATTACCCAGTATACAGTATGATACATACTGTACAGTATATAAGCATTTAAATTATTGACAGGTTTTCTATAAAATAAAAAAATATATATTTTTAATTTTTTAAATTTTTTTATATTTGTGTGCTCTTATATCCAAGTCATGTTAGGTGCAGACACATCAAAGAGCAAAGGAGGGACTGAGCACAATAATCATGTGACAAGACAAGTATGCTCTCTGCATGCCAACTGTGAGATATAATATTCATGGATGCATCGAGCTACAGCATGCAAGACAACAAATTCGTAATGGGGGGAAAATGTCAACACACACATACACGGAGCAGGCGATAGGAACTGATCAACCACAATATTAGCTCCCCCTTGTGCCACCAAAATAGCTCTGACTCATTGGTGTATGGACTCCACAAGACCTCTGAAGGTGCGACACACATCCTTTAAGTCCTGCAAATTGAATAGTGGGGCTTCCAATAAATCAGACTTGTTTCTTTAAATAACAACTGACTGATATTGTTGATGTTACTTAATAACCTAATGCTATATGCATTATTTCATGTGTTATGTTTCATTAAAATAAATAAATAAATAAATAAATAAATAAATAAATAAAAAATGTATTAGAAATCCAAATTGTGTCCAAACTGTGTCTGTGTATATGTATAAATACACATAAGTGAGCAAATAGGATAACGGTGTGTGAAACATTGCTTTCGGGTATGTACTGTAGCTCACTTATACACAATCCTGAATGTTTTTTGCTGTTTGTGTAGAGTTTCACATTATCATCATGCCAGCATGGGTTTTCTCCAGCTTTCATCTCACCTCTCAAAAACATGCCAGTAGGTGGATTGGCTACACTAAATTGCCCCTGGGTATGCGTGTGTGTGTGTGTGTGTGTGTGTGTGTGTGTGTGTGTGTGTGTGTGTGTGTGTGTGTGTGTGTGTGTGTGAGAGAGAGAGAGACAGAGGATGGATGGATGGATGGATGGAGATGGATATTCTGTGACAAGCTGCTTTACTGCTTTATATGCAGTGTTCCCAGACTAGGATTCAGATCACAACCCTGACCAGAATGAAGTGCTTACTGAAGAGGAATGAGTGATGAAATAATCAAACTGTTTACACCATAGAAGGTGTTGATTGATTTTCTAGCACAGCTTGGCTCTGACAATGCTTTAGACTCCAAGGTTGATATTAATGCACTTGTTCTAAATTGTTAGTGGAAAGTGGATCGTTATGGAACGAATGTTTTTTGCTGTTATAATATTGGCTTATGACTGACAACGTATGGTCTTGTGGTCATTTCATAACATCGAAGCAGGCCTGTTATGTATCTTTTTAATCATCTTTAGACATTTAAATGGGTTTCCAGAGCAAAGAAAAAACACTGCCTGCTTAAACATAGCATATATATAAGAAGGTCCCACCTCGATGTTGCTCTACTGTTGTTGCTGCAAATAGCTCATTTTCATAGACACTGAAATGGCGCGTTCGGTAAGGGAGTAACATAAAGGGAGTTTAAGGTATTAAAAAAATGCCTTCTGTGAATTGTATTTTAGATGGAGACACACTTTGTGGGAGCTCTGAGACCTGTGCATACTTGTTACAGAAGTACTAAAACATGGGACCTTTAAATGTAAGCAAATTGGCAAAATGCTGTAGTAGAAGACAAATGAAATTTTTGAGCACTGACCAGTTTTACAACAGAAATGGCACTGCCACACACTGGCGTGGATTATTTGCCTCAACCAACACACCTATTGAGTCTTAATCATAATTCGAATGCCTATAATTTATATTAAATTTATATTGCTACAGTACATTCATCTAAAGGTAAATGGGTTAATATCACTATTAAGTGCCTTTGGTTTCCCCTATCAGAATCATATTGCATGAACATGAACATCTTGCAAAATAATGACGTTCTAAGGTTTTATTATGCATAACTAATGTTGTTTAGACATAACAGTAGTTCAAGTCCCTTGAAATGTGTTTGCCAATTTCATACCATTTTCTTTCCTTTAATTGGCTGTATGCAATTTTATGTCCCGTCCCACATGCTGCTCTGTTAGCTTCACCCAGTGCAAAAAGTCATTAAATTACACAAAATTTAAATGCATTACATACAGTATGTTCTAATTGTTCTCAACAAATCCTTTCAGAAAAACACGCATTTTTCACTTTTTCCCCCTTTTTCATGATATAATAAACATTTTGTATGTGTCCGTGAAATTACTGTCCACCTTGTCATCTTGGGGTAACTGCTCGTACTACTCCTTTGAGAAACTGGACGATGTAATCAGTGACATCACCAACATCATTTTTGTCTTTTTTTTTAAATGCAGGTTGAAACAACTGCTGTAAGCACATTTAGTATTTTACACTTATATTTCTGATTTTTTAAAATCATATTGTGTTTGTAATTTGACGTCGTCAAGCTTAACATGTCCATGCTGTCATAATGCAATACGAATAAGTATAAAAACTTATATAAAATGTAAAATATATGTGAAAAACAGTACACGTTCACCTTTAACAATGAATAACTTTGCTGACTGCAGGTCCAACATGTGCTCATTAAACGCTAACTTTAGCAAAAAAAATGTCCGCCCTATAATCAGTCCTTTCGTGACAGGGTGGACATTGAATTAAAAGAGAAATGGAAACTATTAATAAGGAACATTGCAAAATAAATGCCTTACTTTTAAAGTCAAATTGCACAATAGTTTTTGAATTTAAAGTAATTCGATCAGTTATTCATATTCATCTATTTATCCTTCGTATTACTCAGGCACTGGAACAGACAGGTCTTTCCTATTATTTCCGTTCTATCTTCATATTATTCAGGCAGTCATGTTCGAATTCAGCATGAAGTATTATGGCCCTCCTGCAGTCCAGTTTTCCTCCTGAGAACCACAGCTCGTCTCAAACGCAAGAGCAGCCCTGTCGAATACAAAGCACTGAATCATATTGGTTCCAATTATACCGAACAAAAATCACTGCCTCGCTGCAGAAACCTGGCCCACTGCGCTCACTATGGGCACCACGAGGAAGACTTTTCGTGTCACTCCAGCCCTGGATGAGTTGAATGATTCATTTATGAAGTTTTGACACTGTCTGGCAGTGATTGCCTCAGCTGAATGTTGAGTCATGAATACTTGAAGCTTCAATCTTGAGGTCAAAGCTTGATTCAGTGCACAGTGCTACGGTATCAGTGACTGCTCATGGTGGGAAAATTCTGTACTTTGAAGTCCAATAACGCTCATTAGCATGACGGTGCTTAACTGATAAACATGTTCAGAACCTTCGAAATTGATTACAGTTTGTGGTTAAAGGGACGTAGTCGTAGGTAAAATCTAAAATTAAACATAAAAAAATAAATGTATGAATAAGAATAAACTTTGAATAGGAGTCTTGTATAATGATAATACAGCGGAACTTGCAAATTTTCCCATAAGAAATAATGTAAATGCAAATATGTTCTAGCCATCCAAAAATGTTACTAATATTACAAAAAAAAAAAAAAAAAACCCATGAAAAATCAAGTAGCTTTCAAACTTGAAAGCATGCCGAAGGCAATGATGGTATCAGTGTTTTGCTGACTGGGAAAAAAAAAATCCATAAACTTGCTCAAATGGCTTTCCACTGATGCAAACAAGTTTTGAATTCGGCAAATTTTAAATTTCTTGCTAAATTTCAATTGTTAAAGGCGTGGTCAGACTGGATGCTGAGGTTAGACTGTATATTGCTTTTTTTTTTCTTTCCTATTTTCTCCCTAATTTAGCCATGTCCAATTCCTCCCCGTCACTAGGGGGCTCCCATATCGGGAGGGCTGAAGACTATGAGGCGTTTCCTCCGAACCACGTGACGCCAGCCGACCGCATCTTTTCGAACTGCTCGCTCACACACCGTTGGGGGCGGCGTAACACACTCTGAGGACAGCGCTATCCGCTCCTTCCGCTTGCGTGAGCTCACAGACGCCCCTGATTGGCCGTAGAGCTGTGATTAACATGGGAGCACTAAGTACCTCTCATCCCTCCCCTATGAGAGAGCTCGGCCAATCAGCTCTGCGAGAGGTTACAGCATAACCCGGGAGTCGAACTCGTGATCTCTGAGCCCTTTATATTGCTTTTTTAAGTTTAATTGAACAATATGAATAAACCTTCATTATACAGTTTGGCTCTGATTGGATGAGAGGGATCAGATCGGATAATCTGATTGGATGAGAGGCATTCCACAAGTGGCTTATAATAGAGAATAACAGCACTCTGCAACACGAGTGTTCTAACAATCATTAATTACACTAACTGTTGTTGCCAGCATACTGTAGGTGAAAGTTGGTTAGTACTTTCCGCTGTACCGCAAAGAGGGGAGAGCAGCTGCCTGCCAAAACCCACAGTCAAAGCACTTTGAACAAGAAAACGCATCTAATAACGTTACTGTATGTCTTGCACAACACTTTCTCTCTTTTTTTTTTAGTTATTGCTTGTACAGTACGTTAGATACAAATGTAACTAGTTTCTAACAAAAGGCTGAATCCCAATTTTTACACCCTAATTAGCGCACTAGCTTTCCTTTTTACGCTATTTGGGATTTAACCGCAGGAACCCCAGAAGTTAACGGATATTTTAAAGAGGAACAATTGGAAATATCAATTAAATCTCTGAAGTTTCTCAGGAATGTTCATCACCATTATGGTTTATTCTCCTCACGTTTTGTCTACATACAGTAGTAACGCTAAGAATTTAAAACTACTTTCACCCTGTTAATTACACTAACTGTCGGTCACTAGCTCAACGCTAGTTCTGCTAGGCGCGGATAGATGAGTGTTGGCGGAGCAAAATAACTGGTTAAGAAAACAAGCAAATAATAATCTGTTGATGATGATAAATGGTGTTTATGGAACTGTTGTATAAAAGCAACATCACACCCAGAGTCATGCTCTTGTGCTGAATATCAGCATGGCTCAGGCTACGCACTCGTTCTAATGACCACATCACAGCCATGCTGATATTCATCAAAACAGTATAACCTCATGGCATATTGCTTAATTACTCTGAAGATTCCAAAAGAGCACTTGACTCAGCACATTATTATTATTATTATTATTATTATTATTATTATTATTATTATTGTTGTTGTTGTTGTTGTGGTTGTTGTTATTGTTGTTGTTTTAAATGTCAAATTTAGTTATATAATTTATGTATATAATTAGATGTCATTAAATTATATATTTATTGCGCTTATACAGTACATAATTTGCTATTTTTGAGTCATAAATTTGGCATTATTTAAATAATTAATTTATCACGTTCATGAGTTAAAAGATGCAATGACTGAGACCTCATCTCGTCAAACATAAATACATAAATAAATAAATAATTTAAGTACTGTTCCATATGTAACATCTGAACAGTGCTTACGTGTGTTTGCATCTGAATACTGAATACCGATGAGAACAATTTCTGTATTAAAATCCTCATTCTGTGCAAACACAGCCCTCTCAGAGAGAGAGAGAGAGACGCCAGTCTGTTAAAATTCCTATAAATTCCACATCAGATTATTGAGCCATCGTTTCAGTCTTGTTGTTGGCCTGGAAACCCAAGACCTCTGTGTGTTTGTCTCTGTTTCGGTGATTAAATTAAGCAGTAAAAGCAATTTGAGCTTGATATGCGCTTGCCGTAGTCTGCGCTATCAGTGCTGCACTCCATGCAATATTCTCCAGAATGTCATATGACCTAGATGAAAGGGGGGGGGGTTGGGGGGGTTGGGGATCACATTTTTGTGGATCATAGGGCTTTTTTATATTTATGGCTTCTGAAAGCCTGAGAGATGCAGCGGATCTGCTCAAAGCTGTGTAGTTGTTTGAAAGCCTGCGGTCAGCCAGAGGGGAAATGACCTTCATCCAGCACAGGTGAAGGGCAGTGTGGGAGGCTGGTGTTGGTCAGACATTAGTGAACACCTGCTGTTTGCTTCAGCTGAAAGCCAGCAGGTGTTCTGTGCAAAACCTAAAACAAATGCTTTGATTTTTTTTGCTCTGGATAAGGATGAATACTTTGAATTTACATGTATTAACTGGCGAAATAATAAAAATATTATTATAATAATAAACATGTTATATATATTGTTATTTTTTCCCAAGACATTGTGGACTAGTTTGTCACTTACGGATGTGTACCGAACCCGACTCGCTAATCCTCTTTGAAAATCTCTGTTGTCACTGTTGATGGTCTCCCGCTGTGCGGTTCGGCTTTGGTGCTGGTTTCCCGTTCTTTAAACTTCTTTATCCATCTGTGCTAACTGATCTTGTCAATGGTGTCATCTCTGTAAACATTCTGTAGCTCAGTGGATAGAAGGGCCTTTATAGAGAAGGAGAGTTTCTCTAACAACATGTTCAATTTGAACCACTCACTCGTCGTCTATGCCGCATGTCCACTATCCCAGGAGACTTGGGGCACGAGGCGGGGTACACCGGTCCCAATGCATCGCAGAGCACACACATACACAAACTCACACATACACACACACACACACACACACACACACACACACTACAGGCAATTTGGACTGTGGGAGGAAACCGGAGTACCCGGAGGAAACCCCCCAAGCACGGGTAAACATGCAGTTACACACAGGAGGGGAATTGAACCTGGACCCTTGAGGTGCAAGGCGACAGCTAACTGCTAAGTTGCCGTGCCACCTGTTAAACCACCTATGTCAGCTAATGTCCACTTTTGCGTTACTTTTGGTACAGCTCTTGTATTTTCTTAGGTGTCCTATTGTTCGGCTTATTCGGGAATGGGGGCTTGACATGACTTTTCTAAGGGGTGAGTGCTAAACTGCCCCAGCCGGGGGCAATTAACATACAATGGTAACTTCCATAGGAACTGAATTTAACTGTGGATCCCACTGTCGTAGAGACACAGGGGTGGGCTCATTTAACTCGCGCAACCAATCAGTCTTTCACATTTATCAAGACGTTCATAAACCATGACCCCTAGCAACATCATAAGCATGCTGTTAGCATGTTGCTAGCATTATGCTACCATGGTTAGCATGATGCTAGCATGATGCTAACAATATTAGCATGCCACTAGCATTATGCTAACTATGTTAGCATTTTGCTCTTAACATGATTAGCATGTTGCTAATATGATTAGCATGTCGCTAACATGACGTTAAGCTGATTAGCATGTTGCTAGCCTTGTTCTAACTATATTTGTATGTTGCTAGCAACATCGCAACATCACTCACCTAGAGTGATTAGCATGTTGCTAGCATAACTCCAATGTTTTGCCACGGCAAGCACCACTCACATTTTCTTCAGATTTCTCACATTTCTTCAGATTTCTCACATTTCTTCAGATTTTCCACACTCACATTTTCTTCAGTAAATGTACCTCTCTAGTTTTATTTTACTGCTTAATTGTCTCCATCCTCAGTTAATGAACGTTTGTGCACTTGTATAACACAACCATAATTATATGTTTTGCTTCCAAGTTTGAGAGTCAAAATGGAAATCTGTGAATGGAAGAAACATCTGCGCACACGGACAATGAGATTTGTCGCCTTACTTTGTTAGATTCAATTAGCATAGAACGCGCATAATGGATCTTAATTCGAATGCCGTTCGCGGTGCTGCTGTTTCTCTGTATTCTTTGCTGAAATACTAAGGAAGGATCGCAAGTAAACAGAGTGTGTGTGTGCATGGTTATGGCTCATATGCTTTTATACTATTTTATGGCAAGTTTCTTGGGAAGATGATTTTTTTTTTGTTTTTTTGTTTGCCCAAAACCAGATTGCCTCTTCCAGGAGGTTAAGCCTTGACATCTAAACCACACTCACACAGATGTAGAAATGCCCACAGGCACAAACAAACAGTGTCTTCCACTAAGCGTCTTAAGCTCTGGATTTGGACCTGCGGTGGTAAAAAAAAAAAAAAAAAAAAAATGGCTGTCCATATGCACACACTTAAGAATATGAAATGTCTAAGTAACAGAAAGACGCTTTTGTGTTGCAATGACATCAAAGCCATGCAATATTTATTATTCCTAATATGCAGCTAATATTTAAAATGAAGTTTTCATAACTTGCATCTTAGGAACATTCATTGCTTAAATACTGCATAGGCTTCATGAAGGCTCAGGCTTTTAAATATCAGTTATATTTTTTTAAAAACAAGTTTTTCAGACATACTCAGCCAAAAGCCAGTGAAAAGTGAAATCGTTCCCTCAAATATATATAATTACAATAGACTAATAATCAGCTGGTGATTATCAGTAACCACAGGCTGGGCCAGTACATTCACTTTTCTTCCTTAATCGGACACATTCACCCTCTCCATGAGGAACTTCAACTTCCTGCCTGGTGCATTTTCGCTACTCACTTTATTTAAACACCATCAGACCTGTACCAGCTCATATTATGAAGTGACTTTTAGTAACACTTTGATGATGATGATAATGATGATGAAGTAGTGAGTTAAGTACAGAGTGAACAAAGTGCTCATTGTGCAGCAAGACTTTTCCTGTTTAAACCCATGAGGCATGAGGCAATCAGCAGTTCTATGCAGTCATCTACAAAGTAGTGTGATTTCAGGCTTTGCAACTGAGTAGTGGGGTATGCCGCCTGCACACTATCTAACGATTTCAGATGTTCAGTGCGATCAGTGAGCAAACTCTTGCCTGACGTTGCGAGCGCTTTTTGAGTAAAATGTTAATCATATATATAAGGTGATATCTAAGAAATCATAAGGCATTCCAGGAATTCTGCACAAGCCAGGGATGAATGTACATGTAGGTTTTTGTACAGGTGTGCACTGGAATGTACATGTTCATGTGTACAGATTCACAGAAATCTGCACATAGTTAAAGGTAATTGTATTTCCTGATTAAGTCTATTTTCATAGTGCCGCATTCAATTTGATTATGGAAATTATTTGCATCTAGTGCATGACTCAGGCAGTCAGCAATTTTTAAGGAGAAGACAGGGTTTCTGGAAATACAAAAACAGAATACACTGATTCAATACATAGATCACTTTTCCCTTTGCTTTTAAATTAAATACAACGTATGAAGGATGTTCAAGTCAAACCAGGACTTTTGATTGTGCAGAATAACAGGACAGTTATGAGAGTAAAAACAGTTACGAGATTTATTTTTCTCTATATATAATCCCCGGCTACACTAACGCACTTATTCCATTGTTTCACTACCATCAAGGAAGAATGTTGAATCTTGATACTCCAAAGTATGCTTCACGTCTAAAACGCTGGCCTCCCAGGAACACCTTTACTGGTCCAAACATGTGGAAATGGCTTGGAGAGAGGTAAGGACTGTATAGGGGATGTAGCAATAACTCCCTGCCGAGTTCCTGTAATGTGCAATTGGTGTAGTTGGAAGTATGAGTTCTTGCATTATCCTCCAAAAACAGAACATCCTTCACTGATCAAACCAGGCTGTTCTGTTTTGAGAGTGATGAGTGATGAGAGTTGTAAATGCCAATCGATTTTATACCTTCGAGAAATTTCATAAGTCCCGGTTTGACTTGAACACACCTCATAGGATAAAAGCAGAAAACCACCACCACCAAAAAAAAAAAAAAAAAATAAATAAATAAAAATGAATATATTGTAAAAATAGTAAACATGGTAAATCTGGTTAAATTTAACAATTACTTATAAAATAGTACTTGCACTTTATTTTGTTTTAGTATATGAAAAAAATTAAAAATAAATAAATAACTGCGCATTGGGAGTTAGTTGTGCTTCATCAAAACCGCATAGAAACCAGTGGTAGGTTTCTCACCGGACCTGCAGAAGGCCCAGGTTCAATTTCCACCCAATACCCAAACCCCAGCCACTGGATGCAGTTCTGCTCCCAAACCTGGGAAAAAAATGGGAGGGTTGCACCGGGAAGGGCATCCGGCGTCAAACCTGTGACAAGAAGAAGTTGTTGTGTGGATCAGACAGTCCACTGTTGTGACCCCTCGACGTGAGCAGCCGAAAGACCAACATAGTGCCCTTATGTAAAGGAAATGTGGCCAAGGTTTTTAGTATAGCAGGGGATTATATAGAGAAATAAAGGGAGTTTCATAACTGTTCTCATAACTATGTCCTGTTATTATAAAGGGATTATAAATGTTTATAAACATGTTTGGTTAGGGTGGTATAGAGGTGTAGCAGGCAATGTTGTAGGCACACAGCATCAGGGTTCCTGAGCTGAAGTTACTGTCTCTGTGGAGTTTTGCATCTTCTCCCTGAGTCTGTGGCTTTGATGTCAAGTCCCCCAAAACTTGAGCGTTCAAGTTTGACTTGTATAAATTTCAGCATGGCCTATTGTTGTTACATCAACCTGACAGACAGTGGACCCGGAGTTACTCCTGCTCCTTGCTCGGGTGAATATCGTATAAAGTTAAGCTTAAGTTCTGAAACTTGTGTATCTGAGACAAGCACAAATTTAAGTCTGAATCTCATCAGCCAAAAACATGGTACTGGTGCTAAACAGTGTCTCATATAGGTGAAAAATATATATATTTTGCTAAATACAATTTCATGCCCTTGTAGTATCCGTAACTTTTTTAAAATTCAAATCTTTCAATGATTTTAATTATCATTCAGATGAAATTTAGATTACATATGAAAAGACAAAAACCTGAAAAAGGTGTATTATTTCAAAATGCTAAATTGTTCAGATATTGCACCATGAATTTGACATGATTACGGACACTACAGATTTGTTGGAGAAAAAATTCTAAATTTTGCATGAGATTTTTTTTGCAGGTCATGTGCTTCTAGAAGCTTACACCAATTTTAGTATCAATACTCATGAAGAAATATGAATCATTTGCATTTTAAATGATTATTGTTTGAAGCGTGACAGTACAGTATAACACTGAAAAATGGTCATTTCTGGGATGCATAAAAAAAACTGACCAAAACAGCTGAAGTTAGCAACTTAAAATTTTTAGGGAAGCAAGATTGGTCATTTCCATGTTGCATAAACGTCAGAAGTAGCTTCTTTGGCACGCACATTTTCTGTATTACATGTATAACATGTATAAAAAAATTATAATAGATACACAGTGTTTTGGCTGCAGCATTTTGTCCCAAATTGTCTGTTACTGTATGTAACCTGCTTTAGAGAATTTTCACAGAAAAACTGACATAGAAAAGAGTAAAGCTGAATAATTTTGAGGAGTGCACACTTCAGAGAAAGTGTTAGTGTTGTGCAACTGCGTGAGACTGAGTGAGGAATACACAATTCATGCAACGACTTTAATATTCCATTATACCCTTTTTAAATTCAAATTGAAACGACTCTTGGCGGCCATCTGCTCGGAGCGTAACTGTCATATTTGAAATAATAATGCCAATGTATATATATATATATATATATATATATATATATATATATATATATATATATATATATATATAAAATGATCTCTGTGTTTACACCAGCCACACCAGTTTAAATGAGATTAATGGTTTCTATTTTAATATGTCTAATATCAGATACCTAAGAAATAG